>VSMD01061162.1:0-131509 GCA_008750895.1 Mirza zaza | reverse complement strand
GACTTTCCACTGTATTTTGTAGTTCCCTGACTTGATTCTTCATTTCCAGGAGTTCGGTTAAACTTTTCTTCATTGTGTCTATTTCTTTAGTGAACTTTTTTTCTAGATCCTGGAGGCTTTTTGTGGTTTCTTTGTGTTGGTTATTGAGATGTTCTTGCAAGTCGGTGAGTGTTCTTATGATCCACATACGAAATTCCTCTTCTGTCATTTTGGTTGCCTGATTTTGGTTGGTGTCCGTTTGTAGGGGGCTGGGGCTCCTCTTTGGGGGTGTGTTTTCCGATTGGTTCTTCATATTTCCTGAGTTCCTTCGCTGATTTCTTCCCATTTCGATCAGTTGTTGTTTCTTTTCTTTAGGTTTTTGTTTGGGTATTCACACGCCTTGTTTAGTTTCTGAGCCGGTAGGTGGTGTCTGTGGGTGAGATTCGACCACTCCCTGTATAATGAGTCAGTAGGTGTCGGGAAAAGGGTGTGCAGGATGCTCTCCCTGTCAGTAGGTGGCGCTTGCTTGGAGGAACAGGCTAGGCTGTTGTTTTTGTGTTCTGTTATCAGCTCTTGTTCACCTCAGCAGTCTGTTCACGTATATCCCTTCTGTGCCCCGGGCAATGCGAGGCCTGGGTGCACGGGATGTGGTCTGAAGGTCTGACCTCTGGGTCCCAGAGTTCAAACTATGTTCCCACCAGGGAGATGAGTGCCTGTCCCAATTCACCCACAGAGAGCCCAAGCTGGGTCTATGTCTCTCAACCTCAGGCTCTGCCCCATTCTCCTGGGATCACCATGCCAGCAGCACCTGGGAGGGCTGGCGGGCAGAGAGCTCAGAGTCTGCGTTCCGCTTAGTCAGCTGTAGAGCCCCAAAAGGGAAGGTCCCATTCCCTGTAGGTGCCTTCGGCTGGTGGCTATATTGTCTCTCTGTCTCTCTGGGCAGCCGCGGGTAGGGTCGGGGGAGGGGAGGAGGAGGCAATATGGCGTCTGCCGCGCGGCTTGGGTCTGTGCACACGGAGGTGCCCTGAGGGAGTTGGGAGCCTGGTGCCACGCCCGCTACTGGCTTACTGCTCACTGGCGGCGGTCGTCGCTGGGCTGGTGTCCGCAGGTCTCTCTGCTTGCTGGGGAGCCCACCAGCAGTCCGGGATGCAGGGAAGGGGAAACAGCGGATCCACCTACCCTTCCCGCTGGTCTCCGGGCTGCTCCGGGGGTCCCAGCCTCCAGTTCTCCTCCGCGACCTCCTCCTGTGGAGTCTCCTGTGGTCTCAGGTACTCGTCCTTCCGACCCTCATCCGATGTAGGCTTGTCTTCTTGTTTCTTTCTTCTAATTTGTGCTAGAATCTGTCTTTTCTGCAGGGACATTCTGTCTGGCGGTGTTTCTCATCCGCCATCTTCTGGGCGGGGCCCCCAGTTGTTCTTTTGAGAACACTAATTAACCATCTACTTTATAAATTATTATGCTACACTGAGAGGAACCTAATATCATCCCTACACTCAGAGTATCTTGTGGCCCACTATACTTCGAAAGCTTGGGCAATAATTTTTAAAAGAAGTTTAAAAGAAAATGTATCACCTTTGTCTAATAGTAGATTATAATTTGGATTGGTTAATTTTAGTAGCAATTTCAGAGATTAAACACAACTTTCTTTAGACAAACCCACACTTCACATATTTAACAAGTCCCAAACACAATTCAACACCTGACTCCTACAATCAATACCCCAGTACACACACACGCATATATGCACACATATACCCCATATTCCAATATTGGAATATTTGTAAGCAGTTCAGGGTGGACATGGTGTGAGAATTATTGGAAAGTAGGCCCCCAGAAGAAAAACCTATAATGACTGTGGGAGCTGTCTATGCTTCTAATATCCTGTATTGTCTCTTCTTCCTCCTTTCAAACCCTTGCAATGAGATTAATCTATTGTTGTCAACCAAATCTGCAATGCAACTCTTTTCTTTTCAACTTGCTACCACAGTTTATCTGTCTCCAACATCCTAACCCCCATCACCTGGAAGGCCATTTTCACTTCTTACTTTCTTTCTCATTTATTTGCTAAAAATCTTTTAATCTTTCAATACACAACTCATAAAGTCCCTCCTGTTGACCTTTTTATTAAATACCTATCTCTACACAGGAAATAATGACTCTATCTCCATCCAGGCCTTCTTACATTATTAATTAATTATATGTATACGTTCATTGTGTATTGTAACTTTTATTTAAACATGTACCACTTTTATTGGAGTGCTATTTGTGATCAAGGTGTAACACATTGTCTGGCAAAAGAAATAGCTATGATAATGATTTTAATAAATGCATTCCCTTGAATTAAAACTAATTGTAGCAAAAGATAAAATATAGTCAGATTATAGAATGTTAAAGAATTTGGTTATTTTTCTAAGCAGCAAATGTGAGCAGTTACAATTGCAAAAATATTAAATTACATGTGGTATAGAGAAAGGAAAATAAAATACTTTAGAAGTGAGAGTCTGATATTATATCTCAGGTGAGGGAAAGTAAGGGACAGAATGAGAACTATGGCTATGAGAATGAGATATTGCTAACTTTGAGAATATCTTTTCAGTTAAACTTTTTACAAACTATAGTTATTTTTGAAAATATTTGATTAGGTCAAGTTGTTCAAGAAAAGTCACATTGCAACATATGGGGGAAAGGAAAAATGTTCTTCAGATGTTAATCTTCACTGCAACAACCAAAGAATCTATCTGCTGTTACTATGTTTAATTCTTCTTCATAGGAGTCCAAATATATTTTCAAGTTGTTTAATTTAGTTTGATTTTATAAATTTGCTTTAAAGTTCATTCTGGGAGTTCTCTAGGCAGTCTCATGCTGTCTTTTGTAGCTAATGAGTGATAACAAATTCATTAGTTGTATAGCCAACAGGAGTGTTTTTCAACGTACTGTTAGTCCAGTGATGTTATCACACTTTGATTATTTGATTCCACTTGGTCCTTATAATTTTTAGTTTATAATTGATAGAAAAATATTTTGATTGGCTAGGAAAATATGGGGGAGAACCAAGTTTCTTTCTAATTTTGTTTTTTAGCTTAAAAGTGATGGAAATAGTTCTTAGCATGTTCACAAAAGTATATGAGTTAGTCATTACACTGTGTCTGGAAAATAGGTATTTCCTGGGTTTCAAAAATCAAGTTTATTTCTTTCATTTTTTATAGTTTAAACAAGTGCTAACTAAAATAGTGCTGGAGAAGGAAAAGTATGTCTTAATTTAGCTTTTAACTTGGAAACCATGTTCCTTCTAGAATATGAATGAACTATCTTTTGAAATTTATATAAAGTACAACATAGTACTAAGGCAAAGTTCTCTAATGGTATGTATTCCTTCAGTGATGACAATACTAAGATTGCTCATCAGCTTAAATTTTGAACCAAAATTTCTCTCACAGGAAATACCAACTAAGTGTCAAAAGAATAATAGAGTTTGAAAAATTACTATTTCATAAATATCATAGTAAAATGTGAGTCAGGAAATAATTTTGAATAGATGCTATGCTTTGGCCAGAATATTGTTGAAAAACATGCTATTTACATAGTTTCAAATTATCACCTCACAGATTAATCAATCATTACAAAATGAAGTTGTATACGTTTACGATATAACAATTAGGCAGACAACCACTTGAATTAGGTAATGAAACTTAACATCACTAATAATGAAACAAATTGACATGACATGCCTCATTATGTGATTCCTTGATAATAACACAATACCACGTATATGATATTCTTCTAAAGAAGAAGAAGAAAAAAGAAGAAGAAAAAAAAAAAAACAAGAGTAGGAGGAGGATGAAAAGAAGGAGGGAGAGGAGAAAGGGCAGGGGAAGGAAGAAGAATACAATCAAACAAGCCCAAATTGAAGGACATTTTGCAAAAATTACTTGGAATTTTAAAAATATAGCAATGCCATGACCATATTAAAAAAATAAATCAGGCTGGTATACTATTCTAGATTAAAGAAACTTAAAAGACACACCATTGCTTGGATTCTAATTTGATTAAGACAAGAGTTTACCAGATATTGTTAGGTTAATTGGGAACATAGAATAAGGACTTTAATCATTATATTATTTTAATATTAAATTTATTAAGTGGAGCCTGTCTGGTCAGAAATGAGTATGAAGTATATGATTTAAACATAAAGGGATCTTCCCTTGGTCTTGCATTTACTTCTAGTTAGTAACTTGCTTCTTGGCTTCCTTCCATTCCAAATTTCTACAAAGAAATGTACAGACAGCTATATATGGTACCCTCCATTCACTTTGCAAACCACTGAAGTTTAGTTTAGAATGCTGCCAATTCATGAAACTGCTCCTGCTATGCATCATAAATACAATTAATTTATTTCAGTGTTTTTCTTAATTAATTTCTCGGTTCTATATTTAATACCCTCCTGAAATTTCCTCTGCTTTTAATTTCTGGAATCCTAGCATCTGCTTCTCTTCCTACCTCTTAGTTGCTATTGTTTCTTTTGCTAGCTTTTCCTTGCCTATTTCATAAAAGTGAATATTTCCAAGCCTTTTTGTCTTCATTCCTTATTTTTTTCTCACCTTATATATTCTTCATGGCTTATTTTAATTAGGGTCTAACATTTTATCACTTTTATAAAAATGACTCTCATACCTACATGTTCACTTCAAACTTATCTTCATATCTATACATCTAAATATCTGCCAGAAGTTTCAACCTGGATATTCCAAGAGCCTTTCTATTAATAGTTTAATAGATCCAACATTGAGCTTGTTGTTTATCCCAAAATTCTCCAAGTCCACTGATTTTTCTTTATTTATGTAATAGAAATAGCCTCCCATTATAAGTCTTTGGAGTTGTCGCTATTTTGTTGTTTTTTATTTAACAGTATATTTTAAATAATGAGGTCCTACCAAATTTTTCCAACCTTCTTTATTCTCAATTTAAATTAATCTTTGAATATTACAGTTCAATCTCAATAGCTACAATCTCAATAGCTTTAGAATATCACACATCTGGAAAAAATCTTCCCCCTCTTCCTCCTCAAATACTACTTGATTCAATCTGGCCTAAATGTACCCTTAGAAATCAAATAGCATAAACCAGTTTCTTAGTGATTTAAGCAGTCATAACAATTGTAGTTGCTGACTAGTATGAACTGATCAGTATCTTCTGAAGACATGCAATAGATTTAAATTAACAGAGAACATTATGCAATTGTAATATTCATTGCATTGATAGTGTGGTGCATTGCATTCATAGGAATGCAAGTGTTCTGCATTGCATTCATAGGAACGCAAAGGAATTCAATTTATTGGATGTTTTTAATCTCTAGTTTCTTTCTTTGACCAGATATTATCAATTTTGTTTTCAACATAGAATCAAAATAACAAAATAACTTTTGCAAAGTCATCAGTTGCCTTTAATCATTAGAGTCACAACACAAATTAGTATAGCTATGAGAATAAAGCATCCTATTTTACATTTACTATATCTCTCAATCTCAATAGCTTCCCCTTTCACCTGTTAGAGGCAACTTACAAAATATATTTTGTTGGCCATTTTGACAGTATACTTAATTTTAAATTGTATGGATGATGTTATTAAAATAAAGTCTGTTTTTATGATAATAGTAATTTATACCCATTGTAGAAATTTTACTAAAATATTTTACCCAAGAAGATCAGATGAGGATAACTTTTGACATTTTAGTATGCTTTCCCTATTTTCTTTTTCTAGAAAATGTATCATAGTGGCAAAGTGAATGAACTTTGTAGTCAGAACTGGATTTCAATCTTGAGTCCCACAGCATGATATTGGGTAAGTTATTTAGTCAGCCTGTGACTTGATTTTCTCCTCTGTAAAATGGTCATATTACTAATACTTACATTATTTTGGTTCAAGTTGGTGTTTGGAAAAACATGTTTTTAAAAATATAATAGTTACACCATCAGTTTATTTTGAAAATCAAACAAAATTATCCATGTAACATGCTTAGGACATTGTCTAGAATTGTGTAAGCAATCATTAAATATTGGTAGTTTTTGCATATTTTTTCATTTTGTGATCATGCACTATATACACTATTTTATATTGTGACTTTTTTCATTTTACATTATATCATAAACATTTTCACATTCCATGATCATTTCCCAGAGTTTGTAATACTTTTAAAGATATAAAATCAAAAATAAAATAAAAATTTTTTTCTTTCTAAATTACTATTTATATACAGTCATTAAAACTCAAGTTTTGCACAAAAATATTTTATCTGTATCCAGACATATAAAATGTGTTTTTGAATGCTGAGACACTTTGGAATAAAAACTGAAAATAGTCCAGGTGTTTCAGAACATCCACATGTTCTACAGACAAAACACCTTCATTGCAGAAAAAAAAAAAAATTACATTTTTAGCTAGATGTGTGACAAAAAAATGTTGCAGTATTAGTAACTGAAATCAGTCATAGCAAATGATTTATTTAACCTTTTTCATCACTGCAAAATCACCTAAGTGTTCTGCATTGTAGAAAACTGAAACATATTGGTCTCTGATGGAAATTCTGAACTATGAAAGCCAGACTTTTATAGTTAGTTTTATATGGTTGGACTGCAATTGTGTAATGGAATTAACCACAATCTTAGTTGACTTTACAAAAATTCAATGAATTATGTTTTTAAAATGGTCCAAATATAATTTATATAGGGAATTGTATGCACTCATTTTCCTACCAGTGGCTGCTTGATTCATTCTTGGTCTAGATCTTATTATGCTTGCCTTAGGAAAGTATAAAGTTAGTTCTAGGCTTTATGTCTAACTCCCAGATAAATGTAGGGTACTTGATATTAGATAATATATTCTTGGCCATAATCCTCCAATTGAGTTTTGCGATTGGATAGATGACGATGAGAAAAAGAGCCTCAAAGCAGAGATTATGACCCTCTTTCACATTTTACCCGAAATTGCTTGTCTTCTGTTTTTTTTTTTTTTAATTCTACCAGTCAGTCTAAACACACACACATACTCAGACATATGTGTGTATGCATATTGTGTGTTCCAAGTAGGATGTAGCATGTTCTGTAACATAAAGGTGAATTTACAGTCCATGCCATGAAAAATGCTCAGAATCTTGTCAAATGTTTATATACATTAACATCAACAATAAATACTATTTATTATGTTCTACACACTTTGCTAGGCTCTTTGTGTATATTATCTAATGAAAAATTTTTAAATTAAACCTTTTGTGGAGTTGATATTGTTATCCCTGTTATACAAAATAAGAAACTAAGGAAGGAAATATCTTGTCCATAGTTATGCAAGTTAGAAACAAGGTACACCTGACACTAACTACTATCAAGTGAGCTCGATTGTGCCTCCTTAATAGATTACGAGGTGGTCTAGAACAAAGATATTCATTGGTTGCCAGGGAACTCTGCCTGAGAAGGGAGCATGTAGCCGTGGTGGGGAAAATTAGGAAGTCTTCATGTATGTGACAGAGTTTCAGGTGAAACTTGAAAAAGTAGTAGTGAACTAGGAGGGAAAATAAAGAAAAGTATTCCAGGAAAATTCTTGCAATTCAATTCAATTTGGAGCATTGTTATATGTGGTTACCTATGTAAAGATTTAGTAAACAGTATAAAGAATCATGTGGTGATACAAAACCAAAATTGCACTTTTTTCTGAAATGGAATTTTCAACATTTTAGCCCAGGAAGACATGTAAAAAACACAGAGTGTCTATCCAAACACAACTAAGATCAGTTAGGATCAAGTTAATAATTTTAGATAATCCAATAAACATCATATTCATATTTGCCTACTCTCTGATTTCACTTGCCAACAGTACCTGGAGAATTATGCACCTATTTAACTTAAATGTGCTTATATAGACATGACTTTTCCTAAATGAATGGAACTCTTGCAGCAAAGGAAGAATTCGATTTTCAATATTTGGATCTCTCAAAAGAGAAATGAAACTATGTAATAAAATATGTTGTACCTGATATTTAGAGAAGAAATTTGTTTAACATAAACATTTTTCTGGACCAGTTTTGTATGTTAAATTAGTGATCACACTGTTTTATTGCCAAGTTAGGGTAATAAATCTCTCAGATGCCAATACCATCTGGCCGTCCATGCCCACTTGCGAATTCCATGTGTCATTTTGTACCTGCCACAGTTCCTACTCACGCTGCTCAGCATCTGCCCTGAGTTAAATGCTTCCTTTACAAACCACAATTAATGTGAACATCCTGAGTTGTGAATAAAGAATTTGTGAAAAAAAAATTGTCACACATCCCAAAATATAGCCTGAAATGTCATTGAACAGATGTTGAACTAAAATAAGTGGGATAATATAAGGAAACAAAACTACTGTATCTTGCTGATTTGACTTGGCTGATTTTATTTCTATTTCTTATTTCTTTGATAACTGTTTAAGAACATTTTTTCCTGATGCATTTTAGAAAACAACTGATTTAAAAGGCAAGAAGTGGCAGGGTAAAAGTATAATTGAAACAAAAATCTATTTGTTTTCTAAATGATATGAGAAAAATTCAGAATTTTTGTCTCCATCTATAACAATCTGTTGGTCTTTCCTTGTTGTTAATGATCTTGATGCTTTTGAAGAGTAGTGGTCAGATATTTTGTTGCATGTTCTTGAATTTGTGTTTGTCTGAAGTCTCCACATGGTTTAGATGAAGTTATTCATTTTTTCAGCAAGGATACCACAGAAGTTATGTTGTGTTCTTCTCAAAGCATCATATCAAGGGGTTAATAATGTCACTACATTTTTCTATCCTGGTGATGTGAACTTTTGTCGTGGGTTAAGGTGGTGTCTGCTGGTTGTAAATTTATGCTTTAAAGAATCATTTTCTTTCACTGCCTCCTCGTTCTGTCTAATATCACTTTCATAGTGGGAATGAGCCAAAAGAATGGTGGGAGAATAGACAGTAACAGCCAGTTCCCCATTATGCCCACCCTACGGTGACCCCCATTCAGCCTCAAGACACTTTATTCTGTATTCAATGTGAAACCAAAGTCGTATTTTCAGAGTGTGTAAAGGCCGAGGGGTTCTGGTTACATAGAAGGAGTCATAGAAGGAACAAATGTATGTCGCTGGTGCCCAAATCGGGTCGCTGATGAGAATCGCTTGGGGAGTTTTGTGAAAGCACACTGCATGAATGTCCAGAGTCATTTCAACTGGATGCAGAGCTGACAGCCACTCCTCTACATGACGTATGAACAGCTCATGAAAAGAAAAATTCCAGCACTGTGTGGCAAGTGAATTATAAGGAGAGGCTTCTGAGTTCCTGGCTGGTACAAATCCCTTAATTTAAATACAGTGGCAAAAGGTTGCGTGTGGACAAAAGAGTAAGAGGATCTTTCTTTGTCCCCCTTATTTATTTCCTTGTTTTTAGCACTCATATCTCTTCCTATTATTTTTAATAGAAAACTTAATTGGTAACCTTTATACAATTTGAATTTTATGTTATTGACCCGAAGGGCAGCATAAGAGATGAAGTGATGCTGTCAGTCAAGATAAAAATTCTCTGAGGAAGACATGGAGCTTTCTAGAAACCCATACAAATCATTTGTTATTTTTGAAGATGGCAAAAATAAATCCCTTAGTGAATGATAAGCTTTTGTATTACAAATTTGAGTTGACTCTAAGCACAATAAGTAATGATGTGAAATTTCACTGTAGCAATGTAGAATCCTCTCAACCAGAACAAGTTATGACTTATTCAAATTTGGGTCAGGAATTCTGTTTGTCTAGATCATATACATATTATTGTGACTAACTGCTTAAATAGAATCAGGAGAGGGGTAAATGATAGTTAAAACTAGGAAAACTATATATTTATGGGGCAAAGAATGTTTCCAATAGAAAGCCAGAGTTTAGTAATATTTCCAAAACTTAGGATAAAATGTAATTTTATTAAAATATGTGCTATGTTTTCAGAGTAAACTTCATTTATTCTTTTTTATTACCCATACACACACAGAAATTCTTCCATTCGCTATTTCCAAATAAAAAATTTTTCTTAATTCTCAGCAAGTTGGAAATTGAAATAAGCAATGAAAGTAAAGTAATAATTATAATTTACCATTTTTATTCATAAAACAGAATTCAAATCATTCAGTGTTCTATAATTCAATAAGTGACGTTCAAATATTTTATCATTGAGTCAATTATTAATGGATGAAAGTATCAATACCCAAAAGCAATTACAAGAATAATATTTTTCACATTTTACGCAGAGTAACACTATATAAAACTCATCTTTTTCTTGTGCACCTGCCAACTGTTTTTGTTATCTATTTCCTTAATTGGTATTACATTTTCATGTTTTTTGCTCTCTTCTGAACTTGGCAAACTCATTCTTTTATATCTCTTTTAACCATATTTTTAGTATAGAATCAAATTTAGGTTTAATATGTTACAAAATGGTTTTTAAGTGAAACTGTTATACTTTTTAATATCACAGTATATCAAATACATCTGTATCCTTTCTTTACCATACTATAATCCCACCATTAAAGCTCAGTGAAACATCTATAATATAGAAATTATATTATCAGCTCAAATGTGTTTAAGAATCACTGGGCTTCTAAATAGCCTCATTTTTATTGGCTAGTCACTGATAATTTTTTTTTTTTTTGACATTTGTTCTAGTTCATCTCTGAATTATTACTAGATTTTAGTGATTAGCCCAATTAAGCTCTTCCCCTTCTTTAATGAACAATCCTGGAAAATTTAGCAAAGCATATCTTCTATGCCCTTTATCTTGATGTTCTCTCCACATTTTGAATTCTAACTTTAGATTCCTCTTAGTAGAAAAATCAGGAAACTGCCTAGCGTGCTGGCTCACATCTGTAATCCTTGCACTTTGGCAAGCTGAGACATGAGGATGTTGAAGCCAGGAGCTTCAGACCAGCCTGAGCAACATAGCAAGATCTCACCCCTACAAGAATTAAAAAAGAAAAATGTGCTGAAGGTGGTGGTATATAACTTGTAGTCCCAGCAACTTGGGAGGCTGAGGCAGAAGGATAGTTTGGACCCAGGCATTTGAGGTTGCAGTGAGCTATGATGATGTCACTGTATCCTAGCGCAGGCAACAGAGCAAGACTCCATCTCCAGGACAAAAAAAAAAATAGAAAGAAAAGAAGATAATCAGGAAAATATAAGGAACATGACTTGATTCTGACAGAATTTGTTCTGGTTTCAACATAACCAATTATAACTGTTTGATTTGGTACAAATGATTTACTTCTCTGACCATTTGTTTCTGCAATTAAGATTTGTTAGGATAATTAATTGAGATAACAAATGTAATACGTATAGCTTATCACCTGCTAAATAAATAATAATTTATTTTCCGGATCTTTCCAGCTGCTAATTAAATAGCTAAAAATTAAATGCTATGGACATGCTGGATACAACAAGCTACTTAAACACATAAGGTAGAGCATCATACATAATGCCCAATAATTATATCATGCAAAGAATCAATGTCAACAAGCAGTTCAAAATTGTGTGCAAGTTAGGAAAGGCATGTACACCAATTATGGGAATAAGACAATGTCATATACAAAGCTAAGAAAAACAGCCAGCTGTGCAAAGGTTGGGTGTAGAAAAAATCCTAACAACGCAAAATATATAATCCACATTTTTTGTATAATAAACTCTCTAGAAGTACAAAAATATGAAATATAATCTGAAAAGATGAATGTACTTCAAAAACTGAACAATATTTATTGAACTACAATATGAAAGACACCATCAAACAAAATACCTGGAAACAGATCCAATATTAGCAAAATCTGTATAATCTACTCTGGATTTCTCACTTGTCACTATCCTTCAAGTAATCTGTTTGTTTGTATTACTTTTTCTTTAATATTATAGTCCCTAAACTTTTTTAACCTTCATTGCTCTTGCTTGAGGTATTCAGTTTGCTTTTCCTCCTTATTTCTGGTAAAGAAATCCTGTCATCCTTTAAGTTTTAACTTCAATACCTCTTCCCACAATCATATTTCTCAAAACATTCTGAGTTGAATAAATTTCTCAGTCCATTGTATTTTCCTGGCACTGCTAACATAGTTCACCTTACTCTGATAGGTTCACATTAATGTGTGGCGTCTCCCTAATGTGCAGTGAACTTCTTCTGACAATATTCTTTATGATTCCCAGTCGCCCAAGGAAGAATATCAAATAGGGCCTTATCATAGAAGACACATATAATAAGCACCGGATAGTGATTAATAACTGTTTTCAATAATTAATTTCTAGTTGGTAATAAATAGTAGAGAGGAACAAAGATTTTAATGGAATACTACTTACATTCATACTACACTATCTTTGTCTAAAATCTCTCATCCTCTGCTCTTTCCCCCCCTTTTATTCTATGTCTTTTTCTTTACACTTTTTTATCTTCCTCAATATGACTTTATTTTCCATTTTTTTAAAAACTTTGTAACTGTTCATCTAAAAATTTTGATGGCTTTCTATCTTTTTATAGGATGGTAGAAAGAACAATAATTTACAACCCCAAAAAGAGTGATTTTGGGTGTCATTGAATGAACAGGATAAATTTTCAAACTATGAAGATTCTAATACCCTACTTCTTCTGTAGACATCAACACATGGAGAAGCTCAGGGAAAAACAAATAAGAGAGATGAAGACAAATAAAAATGGGGCACCTAGGGTATATAAGTGTATGTGTGTGTATGTATGTTTGTGTGTGTGTGATAGAAACATAAAAACTGTAAAATATCAAACGAGCCCAATTGGTAATAAAAAAAAAAATAAGAGGTGATTTCTTCATATTGAAATAAATATCAAACTACAGTATATGAGTAATGTATTTTTTGCAGTAGTTTTTCAATATTTAAAAATATAATAGTGCTCCACATTTGTACATTCACAGATTTATGCTAACAGTTTATACATGAGGATCAAATAAGTTAATGTTCCCTAAGTAATGAGTGTCATTAAATATTCTAAAAGGCATGGAATATGTTTAATTTATCTATGAGATTTTAGAAATGTTCATTCAGGCATCAACTTCCTTATATTTAGTAGATGCTGTCTATAGATTTTGTTTTGGTCATATTAGCTTATAAATTTAGAGAGAAAGAATCAGTGAATTGTATGCATTTTCCAATGACATAAATACAGAAGTCTTTATGTACAATGACAAAAAAATCTATGCTGTCCTGAGTTTTAAAGGTTTCAAAGTAAAATCTTATAATTAAATTTTCTTAAGCTTTTTTACTACAGTTATAACTTTTTTGGCTATAAGTACACTGTAGCTGCATTTGTGTATCTACAAATTTTGAAATTGCTTTTCTACAAGGAAATGAACTGATTTTAGAATATTTTCTGGAATGTTAAGCAATGATTTAAATTGTGATATAACATATTAGAATATCAAGATATGATTTATGATCATTGACAGACATTTAACCATGTTTAAGAAGGAGTATATACTTTTTCTCACTGTATATCAGTGTTGAAAATAAATATAACACCTGGATTTTGAAGTGAGAGTTAAAGTCAAACAAATATTGAAAAATGCTTACATGAAAATGAAACTCTTGTCACATAACTATTTCAGCTGATAACTTGATACTTGCCACATAAAGAGTTCACATAATTCAAATAAATAGTTTAAATTCTACTTGAATAAAAAAAAGTATTTATAGATCAAAGGATAAACCACCTAGTCAGTACATGAAATAAAAATAAAATTGTGATCAGTTTTCCCATATAATCTATGAATGTATAAAACATGAAATTAGTCATATAAAATCTGCATTAGATGATATTTTATGATTTTATGTGCCAGCTTTTATTTAAATTTTCCTTCACTAGAGTTCTATCTTGTGTATGTCTATTTATTTTACAGATTGCAATATCAAATGTAAATGAGGATATTTACCAAAACAGAAGTGTTTCCTAGAATGTCTGGTGTCAGGTATATACTTAATAACATTTAGACGGCTGAAAATGCTATAGGTTATATAGCTCAATCCTGGCAGAATGGAGATATAAATCCAAGTCTCCTAAATTGTAGGCCTCAATATTTTTTTTTTGTATTAAGGTCACTTTTTAACTAACTGTAAATTATGAACCATAATGTTAGAAAATGTGCTGAATAATATCACAGGTCCTAAATATAAAAATTATAGTAGAACAAAAACATTTTAAGTTTGAGTTTTATCACTAGGTCAATATTTTGACAACTCAGTAGACTAGAGTCATTATTTTTGATTGACAAAACACCTGGCATTTTTATGGATCTGAAATTACTAATTGAAAGGGTATCATTCACATTTGTAGTATTAAGATGGCATCATTACACGTTAGTTTTCTTTCCCTGATAAAGTATCTGAAGAAAAAAAGACGAGTATCATTCATTTATAGTCTTCACATATGATTACAAACACTCTCTGTAGGACTTATTTGAAGAGGATATGATATGTTAGAAATAGGAATAAAAAGAAAGGAGTTTGAGGAATAGTGATAGGTTATAGCAAGAAGAAAGCATCAACAATACTAGTGAGGCAGCCTAGACCAGCTATGTTTGTTGTTATTTCTATTCTAAATCAAATATTCCAACCTTTGTCTCCAATATTTTTTGTATGTCTCCAACTGTCTTATGATAGTGTTATTATTAAGCCCATTTTATAATTTTTTAAACTATATTGTCAGCAAGAGATCAGTGACTTGTCTCGGGCCACACAACTAGTTCTTGGTATAGTTTGGATTTGAACTCAAATATCTGTAACTACAGAGCCCCACACTCTACCTTGTGACAGTATCATCTGTCATAAATTTCATAGCCTAACCATGGTTGGAAAACAGAGCATAGTCCATTGAAATGTTTATTTGCAAGAATATTAGTTTAAAATAATTGTAGCACTGACGTGACACTCTCAGTCATGTGATGTTCTATGAGTAGCACCTTATTTGTAGCCAGACATATTGGGGAGAAACCAAGATTATTCTTCAACATTTGTTTTTTCAAACAATATTTAATTAATGACTTTATTTTTAATTTGGTGGGTCAAGTTATAAAGCTGTGTATGTTTTTAAAATACAAAAGATACAAAAATGTTTGGGATTTAAAAGTAATAGAAATAGCAAACTGATTTATTTAGTGCCTACTGTGCACTAGCAAATGTGTCAGTTCCTTTACTTGCCATTTCACTCTCATCAATCTGTTCACTATAAATAAAGTTAACCCTATGTTTCAGGTGAGGAAACTGAGACACAGAGAAGTTACATAACTTATATCCAAGATAAAATTTTTAGTAGGTGGAACTTTCTGCAGCCATGCAGAAGCCTTATAATTATAAACATGTTTAATTAATATAGAGTTACTTAGTAGTGAAATTTAAGGTTATTTGATTTAAATTTCTAGGTCAAGTGAATCTAATGCTGGAACATTATAGAATATTCCACTTTAGTAAGAAAGCAGAATGAGAAGGAGAGAAGAAGAAAGAAGAGAAAGAGGAGGAGGGGGAGGAGGAAAGGGAGGAGGAGACAGAAGAGGAGGAGGAGGAGAATGGAGGAGGAGAAGGTAAAGGAAGAGAAGAAGACATCCTTAATTGAATTAGGGCTGTGTATAGGGCCATATTTACTTTAATGAAAGCATGTAAAATTTGAAAACAAGGCAGCCATGCAGGGAGTTATCACCAGAAGATTCTGCAACAAATTCCAGTATAGCAGAATTATATTCATAACTGTAGTCTTCTTTTTTAGCTATGAGTTTACATCTAACAGCTCTTTCTGACTCCTCCTCATCTTTGTAATGTCCCTCCTATTGTTGTTACCCTTTATAGTCTCATTGAATGAGGTCAAATAAAACAAAGTTCCATTCAATTTTCTGGGTTTTTTAGTCATGAAACTCTCTGAGAGGTTATCAATCTTTACCCCACTCTGCCTTTTCTGCTGTCATGCCTAATCAACAACGCTGACTGCTTTGTGAATGTCAACTTCAAATTCTCCAAAGGAAAGACATCTCTGCACTCAATGCATCCCAACGTAGCACATGCTTACAGAGCTAATCTTGCCTATCACAGTGAATTCTTTAGGTTACTAAGCTCATAATTAAAAGTCTTCACTAATGACATGGTAATTGTTTTAATGGATTTCCAATGAAGTGTGAAGTTCCCTGCTGACATGTCAACAAAATATGAAGCATTGTGAGAAAACGATGTAAAGCTTCATAGAATTTAGAATTAGAGAAGGGTAAAATTATCAAAGGTAACCTCTCCATATTAGAAAAGAGGAAATAACCCCAGAGAAGCGAAGTGTGTGGCTGAAGGTCATTATAATGAGTAGAAACTATAGGTGTTCTGACTTCTGGTACAGTGATTGGTTTCCATCTCACTGCTTATTAATTTTGTCTTGCTTCTTATTTATATTGTCCCTATATCAAAAAGAAAGCATTTTCCTTTATATTTTTCATTATCTCAATGGAAATATTTATTTATTCTATCAATAAAATGGTGCATATGAAAATAATTTTATTACATGAATTTTATGGGAAGATTGCAAAGGTGACTTTGGAGATAAAAATCTATAAAGCTAAGAATTTCTTGGTTGAGTGCCTTCAGAATAAATAAGTATTTTGAGAAGTCAATGCACAAGATAGTTCGGAGGGAATCTTAGCATAATTTCATAATTGAAAGTATGGTATATTAAGTACCTGAAATTTGTTTATATTTGTACAATATTAAAATGTCCAAGAATCTTTATAGTTATTTTATTCTAAGAACTGATAGAACAGATATCAAATCTTTACAGATCTGAAACTTGAGAAAAAGTTAAGTGACTTATTTGGCAAAACCAAAACCTGAATTCCTCATTCCAAGTTTAAACCTTGCAAAATGAAATAGGTTGCAGGCATTTTGCAGAGTCTATTTAAGACCAAGAGTTAATGCATAATCATTCATGAAGGAACAAGGGAGAATTTCTTCAGTATAAAATCAGATTGTATTCCTTAGAAATACAAGCAAAGATTAAGAGATTTTCTTTTATTTTGATTTAAGTTGTCAAGGGATATTTTCCATTATTGATTCAGAAATGTTCCCACAATATGGAATAGTTTTAATAGTTCTTATAAGCCTTTCGGAATTTGAAAATATAAATTCATGTTAAAAGTCACGCATTCATCTATTTCCAAAGTAGGTTAAATCATATATTCTCAAGGAATTTACAGATATATGTCAATTTTCATAAATATTTAGTAGGTAATTGGCACCAACTTCAAACTCCAAAGATATAAATTGATAAACATATTAGCTCTATTAACTTAGTATGAGTTTTATTTTAAGATGAGGATAATGTTCTTATACCTTTCTTCATTTAAGAAGCATTCTAAGAATGATAATTATCATTTTTTAAAAAGTATTCACAAAGTAAGGCACCATTTAAATGCAAAATACTCTTATTATAATTGTGTCAGTACCCTAGCTCATGTAGATTAAGTAATACTACTGCTTCCTCACTTATGTCTACTTTCGATGGTGTTTCATGCTGTTATGTTAACTGTTAGACTGTTTCATTTTCCAACTTGATGAGAGAAAGTGATGTTAATTTTAATTGGATTGCTGTATTTCATTACTTTGTAAATTCCACTCTTTATACTTCCTTTCCAATAGATTTCATTAAAAGCCAGCTCCAAAGTAGAGTATATAATGGAAATTCTTCTACAGTTTGCCAAACTGTTATATTCACTTATGAGCTTGAGGAGTCTGCGGAAGTCCTTGAATGAAGGAAAAGACTTGTATTTTGTTTGATTATATTAAGCAACCTAATAAAGTAGATTTTTCTCTAAATGATAAAATCAAGTGTCCTTTTTCTCCCTTTTATGTACCTCTTCTTTTTGGCATTGATGATCTCAAAATGTTCAGAAGCACCATACCACATTGCTCCTGCCTGGCCATGGTTGGTCTTATTGTAGTATACATTTTTTACATTCTTTAACATTATTGGAATTACCACATCTAACAACTGACTCTGTTAAACACTGAGAAGGAAATAAAGAGAGAACCCATATAACTCACAAAGTTCATAAAACATACAGAAAAATATCAACTACAACTCAAATGTTAAATAGCCATGTAATAGGAGCATATTGTATCATTATTTAGTACCACTCAAATTCCGGGGCCTGGAATTTCATCTTCAATAACATTATAACCCTTCTCAGGAACAGGCAGATGGACCTATGACATGATGAATATGTCTGGTACACAAAACAGCTGAAATAGGACTCAGCAAATTTGCTTGGTGTGGGTACATGCCACTTTTGTTGGATAACCCATAGGCATGTGCAGCCAGCAGTCAACAGTAACGTCTTGATGCTCCCCATGGAAGGTTCCTCAAGCTGATGCCTGGTACTCATTTGAATTGCAATGTTCTGCTCCCAGGTTTGGGTTCAGTTTATATGTATCTACCTGGAACTGCTAACAAAACACGCTGGGCTGTGATGAGACACAGGTTCTGTTCCTTTCTTTCTGGGTGGTGAAGTTCCCTTTAAGCCTAGGATTGGCTCTACTAAGATAATCTAAATCTTTTAAAATCATATGAAAACTAATTTTAATCAATAATCTTTTTCGTAAACTTTCACTAACATTTTCACTGTTTTTGTAAATTTCTTCAAAAATAATAAAATATTGAAATTCTGCAATATCTCCTCCAAAAGCTTTTTATTTGATCAAAAACTCAAGCACATACATTGAAGACCAGAAAGAGAGGAAAGTGATTGCCACGCATTGCCAAAAATGATCAGAATTCTTTGTAATTCATCCCTGGAGTCAATTTTTCCTCCCCTAGAATCTGTAGTGGCCTGTGTTCAGCTTTGGGTAACAGCAATGTGGTGGAATGGCTCCTTTATCATTTCTAAACCTGGGCTTTGTGTGCTTCTCTTCTCACACTTGGCGTTCTGAGACAGTCATATGGACAACAGACTAGCCTGCTGGAGGACCTAAAATCTAACCTGCAGCTGACCCAACATCTTATTGCAGCTGCATGAGTGAGCCCAGCCAAGATCAGGCAATTCTTGCCTGGTTCAGCCAAATGTCCAACTAAGCCCATCACCAATTTCTGCATAACAGTATAAAAAAAATATAGTTGTTGTTTTAAGACAATGAATTTTGGGTGAATCATTATAGAGCAAAATGTAATAAATACAATGAGTCTAGCATTCCTGAAGAAGTCACCTATAAATTCTCAGGCCTCTTAAAGATCTCTAATATAAACAAAGTACAGAGTAAAAATTGCTCTTTCTTCTATGACAAAAACATGAAAAAGTGATGGATATTTTCCTTTAGAAACAATATTTTTAATAGAAATTTGCTTAAATATTTTTTAAAGAATATTAAGTTTAGAATATATTGGCCACAAACTGATGCTAATAACCTCAAATTATTTCTAATAATTTAATAAATTTAATGTCATGAAGGCATACTATTAAACAATGTTACAAAATAAAAGCTTTCTCTATTAGATTCAAACTATGTAAGTTAACAGCATAAAGCACAATAAAAAGTACAGGAACTTTATATCAACGTACAACATGAAATCTAAAAACAATTAAATTAAAAGTGTAAGAGGAATTTGGGTGGGCAGACCATTGTTGTATAAACCAAAAATTACCCAGGAAAATAGTTTGACGACTTTACTTGCATCAACCATGTTATGGGGTATTTAACAATGACAAGTGTTCAGAGCTCAGGTTTTATATTTCCTCTGAAAAATGCTCTCTCAAGGAATCTAACTCCATGAAGAAAATACTAATAATTGCTTAAATCTTTTGTAGTTTCCCACCATCAATTGACAAAGCTTTTCTACTAAAATAGGAACCAGTAAAGATAAGAATTTTCAGCACTGGTATGTTGTAATCATTAGTTTTCATTCATTTTGATAATAATTATTCCTGGAAATATGTCCCAAATGAGTAGCCGAGTATAACATTTTATAAGTGGGGTAAGAGGTAGGAGAAAAGGATAATCCAAATTATTTAGGTGTCATGGAGAGAAATGAAAGTACATCATAAAACCACTATTGTTCACCCATCCAATTCATAACAAAACTTTCCAGAAAAAATGTTTTTGTCATCAAATTTGATAAATTATTGATCAATAAGATTATATTTGAATTTAAGTATTTGGAATAAAATGACCTGAATCTAAATCATACTCAAATTACTAAATGTAACAGAAAGTTTTATTTATTTTTCAAGAAAATATAGTTGTTAAGTTAAACTTCATATTAATTATCATTTAAATCATAATTATTTTATCATTGTCATCAAAGAGATTTTATAGAACCCTTAAACACAAACCTAAACAGATACAATATATATGTGTATATACACATATATAATATATCCACATATGTATTTATATATACTCCAAACCATTATATATTATTAAAATAAGTATATACCACATAGGTTTATATATATGTATAAACATAATTTTGTTACCAAATGCCACAAAGTCTTAGAATTAAACTACTTAATATATTCTGAGACACACATAATTTCCTTCTTGTACATCTTTTTAGACATAATGCTGTTGTACACTTAATAGACTACAATATAGTATAAATATAAATTTGTATGCACTGGGAAACCAAGACATTTGTGTGACTCACTGCATTTTAATTATTTCTTTATTGCTGTAGTCTGGAACATGCAATACCTCTGAGGTATGCTTATACAAGGAGAAAGGGGCAAATGGTTTGTTCACTGAGCATGATTTCAATAATGCACCATGAACTCTAAGCCTTTCTTTTTTCTTCCAAAAGTGTTTACTGAGAGCCTTTGATACATCGTGCTGAATTTTGGGGAATGAGAAATCAACAGACATGGGTTTTGCTCTAGGAGAAGGAACTTACACTGTAGTGCATTATTTCTTAAATTCTTGTCATTCAAATATCTCATCTTGTCTTTTTAATCATCTGTGTGCTCCCTATATTATTGTTTAATGTTTTCTTTAATTATGCATAATTTTATGCCTTAATAAACTTATTGAAAAAGAAAAAAAATTTCTTCTTCTTCTTAGCTTCTGCTTGCTGTTTTATAATTTTTGTTTCAAGTCTTGTCCAAACCAGGAAATCATTCTCACCTGTAAGTCTAATCTTGGTTATTGTTAAATAAGCAAGAAGGCAAACAATTAAGGACATGAAGGGACAAGGACCAAAGGGCTGTTCGACTGTCCTTTTACTTCCTTCCAAAATGGTCATTTAAAAGCAAATAATTCAGTCCCTCTTCTTCTAAGATTTTTTACTTTGTTTTCTGTTCTTTCTTCCTCTCTTCTGTCATTCTATTTTGTTTGCTCCGCCCGCCCCCTCCATTCTTCCTCATGCAGTTTCTGATTCTCCCCACTTTCGTTAGTTGTATTAAACTAAACACTTGGAGAAAAAATTACTGGTAGAGTTTAGAAACCCAGATAATTTCTTTATTTTATTGGCGGCAATTTGGTGGGCAGAATGTTGTTTCTTCCAACAGCTATACAATAATTAAAGAAATTACTTTATCAACATCATCCTGAGGGTTAAAATACATAAAATATACTGTTGTATAACATAATTGACTAATCTCTTTTTCTTCTGAAGAAATATTAAACATATCCATTCAGAGGTTTTTTTTTTTTTTTTTTTTTTGGTATGTAGGAGTCTTTTAGAGCTGATAAAAGGAGCATTTGAGAACATGAGAATATTTACAAAGGGTAGCATCTACTTTCTTATCTCGCCCATTAGAAAGGAGGTTTTACGTCAAACTATGATCATTGGAGCTAGTGCATTGGATCTGTTACCACCCCAAAATGATTAATGGTCCTGATGAACAAGTAAAGTGATGATTCCTACACAACCAGATTGTAATAATGGTCAGCCAAATTCTTAGGGATGAGTTGGCAAACTGAACTATACTTCTCTGCTCAGACAGCCTTGCTTGCCTTCCCACCACCAAATCCATTCACAGATGAAAACATTGGAAAGCAATGTTATCAGTCTCCTTCTTTTTAGCTCTAACAAAATTCCCCTTGCCTTCACATGTAAAAGTCAACACAGAAATGTAAAATTATTATAATTATTATATTATAATTATTTCTCATTATTACTAACAAATATTTGTAGCAACATTGAGTTTTTAAGACTAGCAGAGCCTTATTAATTTAATGATCAATTTTTAAAAAATATTCTATTTAACATTACATATTTTGCACATTAGAAATATTAGAATTGTCAACTAAATTTTATATAAAAATTAGTATGTCCAAAGTAAGTTAGGCTAGATAACATGTATCATATTTGGTCAGGTTTTGCCATCTATGATACATAATAATATTTGACATTACTGTCAGTGACAGAACGCTTCTCATTAAAAAGAACAATTACAAGTGGAAAAAGGTAAGTCCAGCCTTATAAATACTCAAAGAAAAGATGAAATGCAATGATGTTTAAGAGGGACGGACAAATTATTTCAATATAAGCAAAAATCTAGTCAAGGCTCAGAGCTTTGTAAACTATATTAAACATTTTTACTCTTCATCCAAGAAGTCTGGATGAATGGGAAGGTTGAAGAGTGTCATGATCAGTTTTACTTTTAAACAAACATCCCTACATACAATGGGGAGAGTGATTTGGAGGGCAGCCCAGATGGATTTAAGAAGAAAGATTAAGAAACAAAACTAATAGTGCATAAAAGAGGCATTAGTTACTTCTTAGGTTGGTTTTGGGGGAAAGAGAGAGAAATTTAAGAGATAGGAAGTATGCGCTAAAATAAAATCTTAAGCACTCCCAGCTGACTGAATGGACCCCTTTTGGCCAAGGGGACCCTTCTTCGCCCCCCAAAACACCTTAAAGCTGAGTTGTCGGCCATGTGAAGAAGGAAGGTCAGACACACCTATTTATGCCCTTTTATTTTTTGTAATAATAAGATACAAAATCATCTTTATCAATCAAATTTATCTTTCAAGGCTATGAAAGATAAAAGCTAAATTACACCTGCAAGGTGTCAATATACTTAATACATTACTTAGTCTGGGTATATGTCCGGTGTCTTATCTCTGATTAACGGACTTCCTTATCTTCTCTTAAAATGTTCCAACACTTTAGACAAAGCTTCATTTCTTTAACCAACTGCAAATCTAAGAATCTCGAAACCCACTTATAATTCATAATCCCTTACTTTGAGATGCCTTGTCTTTTCATGCCAGACCAATGTACTCTGGATTTCCATGTATTGATTTATGACTTCACTTGTAATTCCTGTCTCCTTAAAATATGCAAAACCAAACTGTAACCCAATCACAGAAAGACTACTTGCTCAAGGTTTTGTGGGTGTATCCAGGACATGGTTGCTCACATTAGGCTCAGAATAAACCTCTAAATTATTCTACAAAGTTTGGGTGTCTGTTGACAGAGTACAATTAGTAGTTTTTGTAATGTGGAGATTTTAGTTAGTTTAAGATGTTTAGGATAATCCTAATTCTTGTTTTTATAATCTCATGAAATGTGTTCTTAACTGAGGTCAGGAACTGTGAAAAAGACCTCTTTTAGAATAAAATAGTTTAAGTTTTACATGGATCTATTGAATTTGAAGAAACTGAATATTGTAATTTGCGATTGTAAATTGGAAGTTGAATGTATGGCTTTGGCGGTGCAATATTTAGATTAGCAGGAGAAAACATTGAGAGATATTAAAATTTTCAGATGCCAACCTGAAGGATAAAAATAAATCTCATGTGCTGATTTAGTTTGTATTCGTGTAATTGTTATTGATATTGACCTTTACAAAATGTTTGCCTACTATTTTTAATGCAAAAAGCAATGGAAAAATACCCTCCATATGTTATGGCTATTTTTACTGAATGCAATTTTCTAATTGATATGTATGAAAATATATGAACAATGTTTGGCATTAGATGATTAAAGCTCTTGTTCAGTTAACATAAATGAATTTAACATATAATATAAATTATGACTATTAACATAAATTATGATTTATGAATATATAAAATAATAAATTATGTTATGTGTATGACAAATTATAATTTTATACTTTAAAACTGAGCCTTTTTGTACCACATACTTATTACATTTTTTTCTAATACATGTCTTTTCTTGAAATTTTATTTGTAACTTATTTATACCATGAATGTTGCTGTTTGATATGTCCATAAAATTCACTGGAGTTGGACATTTTGGGGATAAAACTTTAGATTCTTTTCTTTCTTTCTTCTAGTTTTTTAATCTGCACAACTTTTTGTTTATTTTATTTTATTTATTTTACTTATCTATTTTACTTATTTATTTCTTATAGTATTTATTTAATACATATTTTAATACATATTTTCTGTTACAGTAAGTCACATTTAAGTTTTAAACTTTCTGTCGTTGAAAAACATTTCTCTTGCTAGATAATGTATGTCAGTGTCTGCAAATGTTTATATATTCTTACAATAACAGTTTTTTCAATGTCCTCATTTTTGTCCCACCCATCATCCAGCCTGGGATGGACTTGGCAAGAAACAAACACAACACCAACACACACATGCACATACACACATACCAACGCGCACGCGTGCACACACACACACACGGCACTTAATATTTCTTCAAAAAAAAAATACCCCAGCCATATTCTTCATTTTCCTGTTTTCACTGAGAACTGAATTTAGTGAATAGATAGGAAAAGAATGGATCAATAAACTAAATATTAACTTACAAATATAATTAATGTTAGTAATATCATATAGCTTATAAAGGAAATGTGCCTATTTAGCAAGACTTCTGTAAATAGGCAATTGCTGATATTGGCTTTAACATCCTGTGTTCTCCTGGCCTTATGAGTCAGATGACTGTCAGAGATTCAGGCATTAATTTATGTTCCAAATGTGAAGAACAAAACTATTTACCCTTTTTATTTATTATGAAGATTAAAACTTTCCTAGTATGTCCACAGTAGAGTTACACATAGATTTCACTGGCTAGAATTAAGGCACATATTTTCTCCTATCTTCAAATATTCCACTTTTCCAATCTATATATGAAAGTTGTCAAGGGTGAAGAGAATTGGAATACGAATTATTCTAACCAATACCTGTAGGTTGTAATTCTTTTAAATGTGTGCTGTATTGGACAAAATTAAATTGATTTTCTAGTTATGTGTGTTTCTGAAGCTTATTATAAATTTCTAGAAATAAATGCAAAAAGGTAGGAGAAATTGTGATTTTAGCACAATTTAATAAATACTCATTTATCATTTACTATTGCAGTATACATTATAAATATACATATTTCTGCATGGGCACAAAGATAGCTAAAATACATCTCTTAATTCAATTCTGTAAATTATTGTTCTTTTTCAAACTATTTCACATGGGATACTCTCTGCAATAAGTGAAAATAAAGAAAGTTCCTTCACCCCATTTTGTCTTTATTTCTTCAAACCACATTGGTGAAATAAATACAATTTATAATATACTTATCTTATTGAATAATAAGAAGTATGTAATGCCAATACAATGTATGTGCTTAAGTTTGGCTAGAAAACTATAAATGTAGTTAACAGCTCTTCCCTTCTGCTTCATTGGTATTTGGAAGTCTGAAAAAATACTCAACTCTTGACAACCCACTGATTGCTTAGGATAATATATTCATCAGACAAGCATATGCATGTTCAGCAACAAACAGCAAACTTATATGATGAGGAGCTGTTAGAAAGTCTTTTTAAAAACTTCTTTAACGACACTTACTCAAGAATCCAGGAGGTTCCCTGGAGCAAGATGGCTGACCAGAGACACCAGCTGCCAAAATGTCTCAGTAAGAAAGAGAAGCTTTAAAAGAAAGAGAAAAAAATGAGCAAAGAGACAAAGAAAGATGAGGTGTAGATCTGAGGGAAGGGTGCCAGAACCTTCAGGAGACTCCATGAGAAGAAGTTAAAGAACAGGAAGGAGCAAGGCCTCAGCAGGAATAAATTCCCCAAAGGCTCAGAGTCTAGTGAGAAGGGTGGGTGGAGTGGTTTGATTCTCCTTCTCTTGCATCTCTAGCAGTCGGGTGATTTCCCGAACTGCTGGATAGACTTTCTGCCCACATGAACCCAGAAACTGTTGTTGCCAGTGAGCTGGGAGCTTCTTGTAGACAGGGCACTGGGCTTCTTGCACCCTTGGGCTGTCTCTTTTGTCCACAGACCCAGGCTGGGAAGGCAGGTGCCATATTCCTTCTCTACCCACCATGCACCTTTCGCTTCACCAGGGAGTTCCAACTCTTCAGGTTTTGTCTTGCTTACTCCCAAACAGACATTTCCCTAACTCTGGTCCAGACTGTAGGAGCCACAGGCTCCAGTGGGTCCCTTAACCACACAAGAGGGCTGCACTCTCAGTTCAGGCTGGGATACTGGGCAGGGAACCTCCCAGCCTGCATTATAGTAGTGGGGGAGTTCGGCTGGATTGAGCTACCGTCTGCCAGCAGATGTCAATGGAAAATTATGAAGCAGGGAAGGCTAAAGACAGTAAGGCCCACTCAAGACTACCAGACTATGAATCTAAGATGGCTCCACCTCCACAAGCTGACATTCTGCCTGGCTAGGCACTTCAGCCCCTCTGTCATGACTTTGTGCAGAAACTGGAAGCAGACCTTGAACCCCTGCTGAAACAGTTACCTTGACAGATTTTTGTGGAGCCTAAGGGGAAGCTCACACAACACAGACCCATCCAGCCCATACTCGCCCCTCCACCTCTACAGTGGCAGGGAATAAAGACTCACCTGAACTTTCAGGTCTCCAGCCATGACCTGGGGCATTTGAGTGCTTTCCTTAAGGGATTAGATCTGGTCATAGGACCCCAAAACAACATTACAGCTTGTTCTTTCTGGCAAGCACAACCTACTGATGGAGAGGTCAGTTTGCACAGCCCTTTACAACCTTTACTGACTCAATCATACCTGGTATGATTGATTCTTATCCACAAGCACCACCTACAGTCTGAGAGAAAAACAGGGTGTGTCACACAGTTAGGAAGACCACAGGACTAGGAAAAGAGAAAGAAATTCAAAGGCCTCCATTTTCCCTCATCAAAGAGAGGCAGGAAATCTGCTCACTCACATAACTCTGGTCTTCTACAGCTTACAGAAAACTATCAATTTAGAACACCACCACACCAAGAGTATCTATAACCAAGGCATCTATTTGGAACCTAGATTGCCATCAAAGTACTCACAAGCAAAGCCAAAGGTTCCTACTCAAAATATGATACAAACACACTCATATAAGTGAGGTGAGGGGAAAAAAGCTCTATCAAAACAAAAGAAAATCCAAAAATAAGAAGCATCAGCTGCTCCAGATGAGAAGGAATCAGAAAAAAAAAATCTCCAGAAGTATGACAAAGAATCAAAACAAAAGATTATCACCAAAAGAGAAAACTAGCTCTCTAGCAATGAAAACTAACCCAAATCAGGATATTGAAATGACAGATAAAGAATTCCAAGTATGGATTGTAAGTAAGCACAACAAAATACAAGAAAAAAATGAAAAACCAACACAAAGAAGCCACAAACAAATTCAGAAAGTGAATAAAAAATGCATGAAAGAAATAAAATTATTTATAAAAATCAAATAGAACTTCTGGACATAAAAAATTCATTCAAAGGAATACAAAACACAGTGGAAAGTCTTAAGAATTGATCAGACCAGGCAAAAGAAAGATTCCATGAGGGTGACAAAGAAAACACACAAGGGACGAAAAATGTATTTGAGGGAATAATTGAGGAAAAATTCCTGGTCTTTCTAGAAAATCATATATCCAGGTAAAAGAAGCTCAATGAACACCTGAAAGATTCATGGCACAGAGTAGATCACTGTGACATAGTCACCAGACGACACAAAGTTAACACGAAGGAGTGGCTCTGCAAGCCACAAGGCAAAAACAATAGATAACTTACAAAAGAAACCCCATGAAGATAACTACAGACTTCTCAACTAAGACCTTACGAGCAAAAAGAGACTGGGGCCCATTAATAGTCTTCTTAAACAGAATGATGGCCAGCCTAGAATTTTTATCCTGAAAAACTAAATTTCTTATATGAGAGAGAAATAAAGACTTTCTCAGACAAGCAAACACTGAGGGAATTTGTCAAGACCAGACCAGTACTGCAGGAAGTACTTAAGTCAGCATTATACATCAATCAGCACAATAGTAATCCAGCAGTATAAATCACCCAAAACTAAAGTTAAGTGTTCATATAAAATAATGGCTAAATAGAAAAAAATAAGCAGTAAGGTTCTACCCAACAGAATGAACAGAAATGCATTCCACTTGTCATTTTTTTTTTAATTAGTGTAAATGGCTTAAATTCTCCACTCAAGAGACACAGGCTGGCTGAATGGATAAAAAAAATTAGTATTTTTTCAAGTATCTGCTGTCTCCAGGAAACACATATAACCCAGAAGGACTCATTCAGACTCAAGGTAAAGGAAAAGAAAAAAAATATTCCATGCAAATTGAAATCAAAAGAAAGCAGATATACCAATTCTCATATCAGATAACATAGAATTCAAATCAACAATAGTAAAGAAAGACAAAAATGCTCATTATATAACCATAAAGGGAATAAGTCAACAAGAAGACATAACAATCATAAATATTTATGCACCCAACACAGGGAAGCCTAGATATGTAAAGCAAACTCTACTAGACCTAAGCAAAGAAACATCATAATTTCTGGGAACTTCCAATGCCCCACTGACATAACTGGACAGTTACTCTAAGCAGAAAATAAAGAAACACCAGACTTAAATGGGACTCTAGAGCAAATGTGTCTAACAGACATTTATCGAACATTCTACCTCAAAACAACTGAATGTATATTCTTCTCATTAGCACATGGGACATTCTCTAAGACTGATAACATCTTAGGCAACAAAACATGTCACAACATGCTCAAAAAAATAGAAATTATACCATGTATCTTTTCAGACCATAGTGGAATAAAATTAGAAATCAACTCCAATAAAAACACTCAGTGAACACTGTTTATCAAAAGATAAACAAAATTGATAGATATCTCACTAGATTAAGCAGAAATAGAAAAGTAAGGACCCAAATAAGTTCAATCAGAAATAAAAAGGATATATTGCAACTGATACCACAGAAATATAAATTATCATGTGTGAATACTATAAACATATCTGTGCTCATAAACTCAAAAAGGTAGAGAAAATAGAAAAATTCTTGGAAACATACAAACTCTCAAGCCTCAGGAAGAAGTAAAACTCCTGAATGACCAATTATGAGCAAGAAAATTGAAGCAGCAATAAAAAAATCTTCCAATAAAAAAGTCCTGGACCTTATGGTTTCATGGTCAAGTTTTATTAGACCTACAAACAAGAGTTGTTACCCATACCTCAGAAATTATTTCATAACATCGAGAAAGAAGGAATCATCTCAATCTCGTTCTACAGAGCCAGTATACCAAAGCCAGGAAATAACACAACAAAAAAAAAGAAAACTATAGACCAATGTCCCTTATGAAAATAGTTGTAAAAAGCCTCAATAAAATTCAAGCAAACTGAGTTCAGTAGAACATCAAAAAAAAAATAAAATAATCCACCACAACTAGGTGGGCTCCATCTCAGGGATGCTAGGAAAAATCATAAATCAATAAACATAAATCAATAAACATAAAAACATAAATCAATAAACGTGACTCACAACATCAATAGAAACAAAAACAAAGATCATATGATCATCTCAATAGATGCAGAAGAAGCATTTGACAACATTCACCTCCTTTTATAATAAAAACTCTTAACAAAATAGGCATACATGGAAAATAGCTAAAAATTATAAAAGTCATCTATGACGAACTCATAGCTAAAGTTATACTGAATGGGGAAAAGTTGAAAGCATTCCCACTCAGAACTGGAAGAAGACAAGGATGCCCATTGTCCTCACTTCTATTCAACATAAGGCTGTAAGTCCTAGCCAGAGCAATCAGGCAAGAGAAGAGATTAAGGGTATCCCAGGAAAAAAAAAGGTCAAACTATCACTTTCTGCTGATAGTATGGTTTCATATCTAGAAAACCCCAGCAAATCTGGGAAGAGACTCCTGGAATTGAGACATACATTCAGCAAAGTCTCAAGTTACAAAATCAATGCATACAAATCTGTAGCATTCCTATACACCAACAACAGTCAAGATGAGAATCAAATCAAAGAAATAATACCTTTCACAATAGCAACAAAGAGAATAAAATGCCTAGGAATATATTCAACCAAAGATGTGAAAGATCTCTACAAAAAGAAGTACAAATCACTGAGGAAGGAAATTACATGATGTAAGCAAATTGAAAAATGTATCACGCTCACTGACTGATTTGATAATATCAACATTTTGAAAATCTCTGTACTACCCAGTGATTTACTGATTCAATGCAATCCTATCAAAATACCAATGTGATTTTTCGCTGATCTATAAAAAGTAATTCTATGGTTCTTTTGGAACCTGAAAATAGCATGAATAGCTATTTTCAACAAAGCAACCTTTGGTAAAAGGAACAAATCTGGATACATCACTTTACCGGATTTTAAGTTATATCGCATGACTATAGTAACCAAAACAGCATGATATTGGCAAAAAAATAGAGGCATAGACCAATGGACTAGAAGAGAAATCCCAGATATAAAACCATTCATATATTGACATCTGATCTTTAATAAAGTAGACAGCAATGTACACTGGGGAAAAGAATCCCTAGTCAATAAACAGTGCTGGTAAAGTTGGATAGCCACATGTAGAAGATTGAAACAGGATCCATATATCTCACCACTTACAAAAATTGATTCAAGATGGATAACAAACTTAAATCTAAGAAATGAAACCATAAGAATTCTAGAAGAAAATGTTGGAAAACCTGTACTAGATATCAGCCTAGGCTAAGAATTTATGAAAAAGACACCAAGGCAATCATAGCTACAACAAAAATAAATAAATGAGACTTGGTTAAATTAAAAAGCTTTTGCATAGTGAAGGAAACAATCAACAGAGAAAATAGAGAACTTACAGAACAGGAGAACATATTTGACTCCTATACATACGATAAAGGGCTACTAACTAGAATCTACAAAGAACTTAAGCAAATTGGCAAGAAAAAAAGCAAACAATCCCATTAAAAAGTGGACAAAAGACATGAACAGAAGTTTTGCAAAAGAAGATAGACTAACGACCAATAAACATATGAAAAAAGTGCTCAATGTCACTAATGATCAGAGAAATGGAAATTAAAAGCACAGTGAGAGATCATCTAGCTCCAGTGTGAGTGGCTTTTATCAAAAAGTCCCAAAACAATAGATGCTGGCATGGATGCAGAGAGAAACGAACACTTGAACACTGTTGGTGGGACTACAAACTAGTTAAACCTCTATGGAAAATAGTATGGAGATTCTTCAAAGAATTAAAAGTGGACCTACCATTGGATCCAGCAATCTCACTACTGGATATTTACTGAAAGGAACAAAAAATCATTTTATGAAAAAGACACTTGCACTAGAATGTTTATTGTAGCATAATTCACAATCACAAAGATGTGGAATCAACCCAAGTGCCCATCAATTCATGAGTGTATTAATAAAATGTGGTACTACATGGAGTATTACTCAGCCATAAAAAATGAATTAATACCTTTTGTAACAATCTAGATGGAACTGGAGACCATCCTCCTAAGTGAAATATCAAAAGAATGGGAAAACAAACAAGGAATGTGCTCATTGTTAAATTGTAACTAACTGATCACCATTTATGTGCAAAGATAGAAGTAAAACTCAACAGAAATCATGAAGATAGAAGGGATTGGTGGGGGTTGGTGAAAACATACCGATGAGTATGCTACCTGGGTGATGGCCACAATCATAAGTTTGACTCAAGCAGTACAAAAGCAATTCCTCTAACCATTTGTATCCCAATAATACTGTGAAATAGAAAATAATAAAATATATAAAATGAAATAATAAAATAAAATAAAATATTTATTTATCATAGGTACATATAAGGGTCCTCTTGGTCACATGGGTTATCATCCAGATTTGCTATTAATATGTACACAGGGACCCACCTCAGAATGACAGGCTGATTTTCTCATATGGTTTTGTACATGTGTATGATCATAGTTTTATTTGATTCATTCATGGAGCATTGACTGAATTTTTTATCTTAAGAGATAAACTAGAACTTAAAGATGAAGAGGATATGGAACTATTCTTAGAGACTGAAAATTTTTATAAAGCTGAGTTTGGAACCATGAGAGTAGTTTAATAAAGATCATTCCAGTTGATCATTTGAGGCATGGTTTGAAAAATGACTGCAGAGTATTACTAGTAGTTTAGTAATCTCAGGGTGGCTTTGTAAAATCTGAAATGAGATATATTTATAATTAATACATAGCATGTAGCATTTTATTTTTTTCCTTTCAATCTTTCCACTTTTTCACATATTTAAGGTTTGTAGAAATCATGCAGATTTAAATGACGTGGGTTTTATAAAATTTTCTTCATATGTAAATATTTTAGAGTTTTCATAATGCAAATAAATTGCCAGTTCTTGTTTATTGAATTTCTCTACAGTCTTTTAAGCCATATTCCAGACTACTAAATGTTCACCATGTATTATGTAGTATATTTGTGTCACTGGCTATAATAACTGCTGTTAGAACTGAATTTGCAAAGGGTAAATTGAGTAAAAGCACTGACCAGGAGTTACTTTGTCATCAGTACAATTTTCTTTTCTTTTTTTTTTTTTTTTTAGGAAAATAAGAAAGTCTATTTAGAAAATACAAAATAGCTTTCCATTCTTTGCTTATTGTGAAGAAAAAGAAGGCTAAAAGAATGCTAGGAACATTGAACAATATTTGACAGACTGGAATTTGAAGATTTTTCTCAAAGGGTTCACCAAATATTGATTTCCACATTATTCTACTCAGCTATGTAAAAAGAGCAAGCAATGTCTTCTGATTATTTCCACACATTCTGGTCCTAAAACCATACATCCTATTCTTCAATCAAAGAAACCTTGGGGTAGACACATAATTTCTTTCTAACAGAAATAACTGTCCAAATAAGTGTGTTCAAACTGGTGTGTTCACTTAAAGACAGGTTTCCAGCTGATACAGACGATTGTTCTAGCTGATATGTTTGATTGCACTTGTGGAGGTAATCACAAGGCCACATGAGAAGTTCATGGAGTCTGACTTCAAACCACAACCTGATGATGGGCATGCCCAAATCTGACAGTCTTTGATGGAGGAAAATATTGCAAAAATAAACTCTCAAAGGAAAACGTAAAAGTGATATTTGGAAACACACATACACACACACACAGAAGGCGGGCAGGGAGAAGGCAAGGAGCAAGAGACGCTGATTAAAGAGGAAACATAGATTATTAATAACACAGGAGAAGAAAATGGTGTCCTATGGTCTTTATTATAAGTGGCCTATGGTTTTGGGTTTTCGGTGTTTGTGTTTTGTTGTTTTGCTTACATGATTTCTCTATATCCTTTTCTTAATGTCATATAACAATTTCTATTGTTCAGTAAATACTAATATTACTTCTGTGGGATTTACTGAAGGAAAATTCCATTTCAAAAACTAGAAAAAGGTGAAAGATTACTGCCGATGAATTAAATATGCAATTAAACCAAACTTATTTTCAGCCAATTACAAAACTTATTTTCTTAGGTAAAAATTTGTTATAATCATTAATGCCACTATAAAATTGGACTTTCCTTCAACTTAAAACTAATTGCAAACATATATTAATAGAAGAAAATTATGATCAAATTTTACTATGCCTCTCTTAATTTATGAAAACTATTTGAGGTAATTCTTTAAATTTCATTTTTGTTACTTAGCATACTGGATGATAGTAGCCAAAAGTTAGAAATAAGAAATAGAATGAGAAGAATTTCATATTTTCTAAAGAAATTTAGTTAAAATGAAATGTAAAAATATAATAGTATGAAGTAGATTTTGAGATTTCCTAAATGACTAAAACTAAAATAACCTATCAAAGCCATGAGATAATTTGTTCTTACAAATAAAGGTTAAAAGATGGGAACTTCAGCATTTTCTGAAGGCACATTATGCCTGAGCCTATATGAAACCACTAAAGTGAACAGGACTCACATGTGTCATCTTAAATTAGTTGGCTCTGCCACTTTTTAGAGTTGTCAATCATCATGAACTGACATTTTCCATAGTTCACAACTGACAGAAAACCAGAATTGACCTCGATATGTTGGTTTGTGCAAACCACAGACCATGAAAATATAATACCAGCTGGTGATGATATGAACCAATAATAGTAATAAATACGATAGTAGTAAATGCTTTTATTTCAGCTTAATTGGATTCTTTGGCCTTATGTAGAAGAAACAGTTGCAAAGTTTTCAACAAAAGCTAGAGAAAGAAATGATTAGGCAGAAAGATGATGTTTCCAGAGGAATCATATTCCAAATCTTGCCTTCCTCGATAGTTCCATGCAGAGGGTACTCACTGGATGCTACTTCTGTATGGAAACTTGGAGTGCTTTTTCAAATTAAAGATTTTATAATAGAAAATATCAGAACTTACAGCACTAATTTAGGGAGGGCATAGAAAAGAATGTTTACCCCAATATTATAAAGATATACAACTCACCTTTGATTATTCAAGAGGAGTTAATATATATCTCAGAACCAGAAAATTCCTTAAAGACGCCTTGCTCTAATATGTTCCTATAACTTATTTTACCACTTAAGAAATAAAGACACAGAGAAATTACTATGCAATATAGACCCAATGTGATTATTATTGATGGTGTAACTGAGACCAATATCCAAATGCTGTAAATCCTCAATCCGGATTTTCATATGGCAACATGTTGCCAGTCTCCAGAAAATATGCCTATATAATTTTTACAGGGAATTAGCAAGAAAGCAGAGTTTCTTTATGTACAATTAACAATAAGTGCCATGCTTGGGTTTTAAACAGAAAGACATTTAAATGTATTTATCTACTTACCACTGTAAAACCATGAACATCATAGAAATTTTCTCTAAATATTCACCACTTCTTACGAGCATGTTTATTTCTATGTATTAACTAATGTAGTAATGTTAGGCAGGGACCAAATCTGCAGGTGGCAGGTACAGGCCAGGACGGTGGTTCCTAGGGGTGGAGAAGCAGCAGGAGTTGGGGGGGGTCGTTGGGGAGGGAACGGGGAAAACGCAACAAACAACTGCAAAGAGCAGGGACTTGAGACTTTGAAGCACACACACTGATGTAACTGCAACCTTATTATAAGAACACCTGACAATCGTGTATATCAATCAATCTGGTAACACCCCACACCTCCCATAAAACCTCCCCTGTACCAAACTAGTAAGAGGAAACCACCTGGGAGTCCTCAGCATCTTTCTCCACTCATGGACAGTGACCCATTCCTCTCTAGAATGAACTATTGCTTTGTATACCTCCCTTCTTTTCTGCAATACAAGCTGTTTGTGTGGAATTGCTTCCTGTCTGTGGTCACTCCAGTGCACCAGCCCTGCTTGTGAATTTCCCAAGTAAGGAGCCAAAGAACCAGGATAACAGTCTGCCAAGAGGACGGACCCAACAGTAACTAATTCCATGGCTTCTGTGTTTACCTATAGATCATTTTGATTTTGATTAATGTATTTTAATATCACATTAACATTATCATGCCTGATTTGAAGTTTTAGCTTATTATTCATCCTTGTAACTAAAAATATCTTGACATATATATATTGTTTGACCTTAAATTTTTTGGTAAGACAGTATTTTATGGAATAATTTTGAATATTAAACTATATTCTTAGCATTATTTAGACAGCATATTATTTTCATTTAATGCTATTTGAAATTTCAACAACTCATAAACCTATACATGCCTCTCCATGGTATAAAAATTACAACAATCTCCCAAGGAATTTAGATAAGTGGTAGTAAAAGATGACAGATTAAAGAGAAAAAGTTTCTGACAATTTTGTATGGAAATTTAATGTGATGCCAAATTTTTAAAAAGTCTATTAAATGTTTTTAATTTACAAAACTAATTTGCTCTACATTTCTATGAAGTATTATGAATAGAATGAGTGCGGAGATTGAATAAATAAAAAATAAATAAGTGAAATAAATGTAATAATTGCTTCTAAAATGAAATATGTGTTCATTTATTTTAAAATTTTCCTCACAATGTTTCTTTTTAGTCCTGCCCAGTTCACAGAAAGGTATATAACTTACATAAAGTTGTGACATAGACAAATTTTTCCACAGATGTTCTCACAAAAACCGATTTTAGTTTAAAAAAAAAGCCTTTTGGTGGTCAGCTACTGTGTTCTCTCAGTTCAAGACCACTTAATGGATCATTCCAATTTTTGGCCTTTTCTGTTTCTTTATGGACATCAGAATGACATATTTTTTAATTAGGATATTGTCTGAAAAACAAAACATAAAAATCAAAGAAACAAAAGGACCCCAAAACTAGCATCATCAAGTATTGTGCTTGATGAATCTGAATTTGAGTATCTACTCCCAAGTCTTCTAATTCTGAGATGTTAGACTAGCCACCTTTATGAGTTAGACTCACCTTTAGAGGTGAGTTAGACTCACCTTTATGAGTCTTGAGTTCCTTTGAAATAAGAATAAAAATCACAACCATGCAATGTTGAGATAAATGATGCATATTATACTGACTACATATAAACAACAATTTCATCTGTGTAGGTAGCAGTCAATACAGGATTAAAATGATTCAAAAATTTATAATCTTTCCATTATACCATGAGTGGCACCTATGGTATATTGTTTGTCAACCTCACTGCAACCATGGGACACATTATTCATGTCGCAGTGTTCTTTTCTGATGAGCTTTAATGTGATGCTAGAATCCTTTTCTGTAACTGTGTATTAGCAAGAAAAGCAATGCTGATTTCAGCATTTGAAATAATATCACTAAGATTCTGTCTCTCTCTTGCAATGCCCGCTGGGTGTTATTTTGACTGGTGTTCTCCCTTAGCAGCTGAAATATTTCCAAACAGCTCTAGGTTTTTATAATCTTTAAGATTCATGACCTCAGAAATAGGCAGATTCTCACCTTTTCTCTAAACCATTTATTTTACCAGCTTATCTGTGATTATTTCCCATTATAAATTTGCGAACGTCTAGTGTGGAATTGTTTTGCTCTCATAATGTATACCTTTCCCTGTACCACCAAAAGAATGGCCTGTAATGTAAAAGTTGTGACTCAGAAAATAAGACCCCAAAATGAAGGCTCCAAAAGCAAAAGTTTTTCCTTGACTTTCTTCTGCCTTCCTATTGCTCAGTCTTATCCTTGCTCAAGGATAGCTGTAGAAACTGTAATCCTTCTTCCCTAAGGCAGGTTGTAGAAGCTAGAACCTCTTTTCTCCATAGCCAGCCATAAAACTTAAAAATGTTACTATAACTTTCCCTCCATTTTTCTGTGTCCAAAACTGCCCATAAAGTAATTATCTGACCTACCTTGTTTGACTGTAGGCCATAAGACCCAGAGAGGGCCCTGCCCCACACCCACCAAGAAGAAATGCATACTCACACAGGCCAACAGGAATCTAGACAGACAGGCCTTGCTGAGTCTATTAACTTAGTCTATTGGCATCATATCTTTCTTTTCCAATCATATTTTTATATGGCTGTCCCTACTTTGTTGAATATAAGCATAAAAATGGAAAATTTCCTCTGTATCTTTGGATCTTCATTCTGAAGGCTCCTGTGTTCAAGTTAATAAATTTGTATGTATTTTCTCCTATTAATCGGCCTCTTCTCAGTGATTTTCAGTGAAACTTCAGAGGACAAAGGGCAAGTTTTTCCTTGGCGCCAATATAACCAAACCCAATATTTATAGTACTTGGTTTGTAAGTATACAAGTTTAAATTTTGAGTACAATTTAAACACTAAATATCCTTGTAAACATGAGAAAATATTTATACATATATATGTCAAAAATAAAATCTGATCAAATTTTTGAAAAATTTTCTTTCTTGTACATACTAAAGAATAGTTCACAAGCTGAGAGACTTTAAAAATGATAAGAAATATATATGGCAGCAGTTACAGGATAGTTTATAATGCATAAAGGAACTTTTTTTGTGATTGGCTGTTATATATTAACATATTATTTAGGATAAATAGAGCTGTTTAAGCCAATTTGTCTATAGTTGATTTGTTTAGTTTCATTGAATCATGCTGTCAAAGAAGGAAAGCTTATGGTTCATGTTTTGCTTAAGACTAGAGCTAGTATTTTGGGGATGATTTAAGTTTTGAATATGAAGCTATGGATAGTTGGCCTTGAAGTATAGCTAGACTAGATTCTCCTTTTTAATTTTTTAAAAACATGCATATGTACATATATATTAATACCAACATATATACATATATGCACACATATAAATGTTCAAATTACATGCATGTTTATACTGCTTACATTATGTGAGTATGATGCCAATAGAAAGTAAGTTCTCACTCAATCTTGGTACTCATAGAGTCAAAGTGTAAGGGGAAAATTCTGCACTCCCCTCCTAATAATAGTGTGATTAAGTAACTATTAAAAAAACAACACTTATCTAAAACTGGGCCTTATGCAAACTTTGTAACTTCTTTCTATAAAAGCAGAACTGCCAAATAGCATGGATAAGCAACTTTTGTAGCCCTTACTTCATACAAACCTTGTAACCATTTTTTTCTTCTGTAGCCACCAACTTCCTCATAACACAGCATATAAAAACCAGCATATTATTAACCCCATTTGCTCAGAATTTGGAGGCGAGACCCCTCTGAGCCCACACATAATAAAAAGCCTGTTTTGCGGTACTCCTGTGTGACTCTCGGTTTGTTTCCCGGTCTGTTTGCTGTAACAAAAGAATTATAAATTTGAAATTTATTATACATTTATTTATATTATTAATTTATTATAAATTTGAAATGGAAGTTAAGTGCTATCTAGTTCAAAACTCTCACAAAGAATTTATGAAGAAGACCCCAAAGACAATCACAGCAGCAACAAAAATAAATAAAAGGGACCTGATCAAATTAAAAAGGTTCTGCACAGCCAAAGAAACTGTCAAGAGAGCAAACAGACAACCTACAGAATGGGAGAACATTTTCGCAAGCTACACATACGAAAAAGGGCTGATAACTAGAATTTATTTACAACTCAGGAAAATCAGCAAGAAAAAATCAAACAACCCTATCAAAAAATGGGCAAAGGACATGAACAGAAATTTTTCAAAAGAAGACAGAATGGCCAACAAACATGAAAAAATGCTCAACATCTCTAATTATCAGGAAAATGCAAATCGAAACCACAATGAGATATCACATCTCCAGTAAGAATGGCCTTTATCAAAAAGCCCCCAAACAATAAATGTTGGCCTGGATGCAGAGAGAGAGGAACACTCCTACACTGCTGGTGGGACTGCAAACTAGTTCAACCTCTGTGTAAAGCAATATGGAGATAACTTAAAGTGACACAGTAGATCTACAATTTGATCCAGCAATCCATTACTGGGCATCTACCCAAAAGATCAAATGACACTCTACTAATGGGACACCAGCACTGAAATGTTTATAGCAGCACAGTTCACAATCTCAAAGGTGTGGAAACAACCCAGGTGTCCATCAATACATGAGTGGATTAATAAAATGTGGTATATATATATACCATGGAGTACTATTCAGCTTTAAGAAACAATGGTGATATAGCACCTCTTGTATTTTCCTGGATAGAGCTGGAACACATTCTACTAAGTGAAGTATCCCAAGAATAGAAAAACCAGCACCACATGTACTCACCAGCAAATTGGTATTAATGGATCAACACTTAAGTGGACATATAGAAATAACATTTATCAGGTGTCGAGTGGGTGGGAGGCATGGACAATATATATAACCTTAACGTTTGTACCCCCATAATTGCTGATATAAAAAATCAAAAATTAAAAATTAAAAAAAAAAAGAAATTGGAACCCCAGAACTCAGGGGTGATGTTTTAAGGTGGAGAATCTAATCAAAGTCTTGAGTTAAGATTTGAGTTTTTCCTTACTCCTTTTGTCATTTATTCACTTAGCAAAATACTTATGTATACTAGGAAATCAAACTGACCCCCAAGGATAAAATATTCATCAAGATAAAACAGCATCCTTACTTCATAAATCTTATAATCTAAAGGAAGGTATTATGAAGCAAATATATAATTAAAATATTTTCTTAAAACAATGTCAAGAAAGTTTATTATGGTTAAAAAACACAAAACTAGTTTCAGGGAAGACTCCTGAAAAATATAGGGGAAGCAGTGTTGGATGGGGTTTGGGGTTGTGGATAGTGGCAAGATAGCAGGACACATTTGAAGCCTGGAATAAAGTTAAGTTGGTCTATAGTAGAGAAAGACAAGAAGTAGATAATTTGTTACAAGAAACAAGAAATTGGAGAAGTAAATATATATTTATATTATATATTATTTTATGTGTGTGTAAATGTGTGTGTATATGTATGTGTATATATATATGTGTGTGTGTATATATATGTGTGTGTGTGTGTGTGTGTGTGTGTGTATATATATATTCCCTGGGGAATTTTCATTGGAAACTATGAAACAAAAATGTCAAACAGGATATAAAATCAGGCAATCTGCAAATTCACAAGGGTTCATAAATGTCCAGAAACAGAAGATAAGGTGACAACAAAAAGACATTCATAGGGGATGGTGAAATGGTTTGTATCAGTAAGAAAAGATAAAGAAAGAATGAGTGAGAGAAAGAAATAGAGATATAAAAAAGATACATTAATATGTGTTTTATATCCTCATATGTTCTCAAATAAATGTCACTACTAAGTTTAAACGAAATTTCTGACATTAATATTTCCTGGGAATACCTATTTTCTGCATTGCTCTAACTGACAATAAATGCCAGTATATGATTTCTTAGGGGAAGCCATCATTTCTTTTCTCATCTGAATGTGAGGTCAATCTTTCAATATTTCTATTGTTTAATAAACAAGAAGGCTGATATAGACTCACTTTGATTAATGAGTTTTAACAACACAGTAATTTGTTGTCTAACCTGAAACTATTCCATCATTCAGCCAGGTATTGGGATTCACACGCCTGAAATAAAATTTGAAGGTCTGATGGGGTTAGGTGAAGGACAGTGAGAAATAGATTTATATCTCCTTTCTGAATTTGACTCTGATTAATGATAACTAAAGCCAAATTCTAAAGGTTGCAAAGTGGCACGTGATTCCTAGCATGTGACATAGGTTCTTTATAATCTAAACACAGGGCTCATGTTCGGCCTCCTTTTTTATATTTGGAAATGCAGTGCATTAAACCCCTGAACTCACAGAGCATCTCAGGCCTCAAAGCTGTTATTTAACATCCATCCTTTTGTTTTTCCCACCTTCCTCAGACTCAATCCAGAGATCAGTTTACCCTGAAATGATCCTTAACCCCTCTGGGCAGAGTTTGCTCTTTCTTCCCTTTTGTTCCCATAGCACACAGCAAATGGATCCTTCTATCTTTCCTAATACTCAGACCACTTGGTTACTTAAAAAATACTCACAGTACATAAGCTCACTAAGGACACAGAATTTGGTCAACTATATTTACATTTTGGGCATTCAACTTGGAGAGTGCTTACCATGCAGTAAGGGGCCATCCCTGAAGATTAAATAAATGAATGAATAAATAAAATCAAAGAAACCCATGGTGAGAATTAAAAGTTATCACCTCGCAAGCTGGAACAGTTTGAGGTGATGGTTACAGACTGGAATTTTTGTGTATATATGTTACATATAGGACTACAGCCCTGGAGATTTGTGGCTCACAGAATGCTAAATTGAAGATAATTAAAGTGGAAGAGGTCAATTATTTGTGAGGTTAAAATGTCTTCAGGGATATTGTAGTTACATTTACTGACAGCAGGAGCTGTGAAACTGAAGAAGCCTGCCTGTGAGCCAGATTCTATTTTCTTTTGGTTAATCATACACAATAGAAAATAATATCATGGGCTTTTCCCTCATCGAAATTAAGAAAAAATACTTTCAGATTTTGTCAAACAAGTACCTTCTTTCTAAGAATGGGACCCGAAGTAGATGTTTATCTTTTGTACAGAATGCAAACTCCCACAGGTGACTGATCCATACGCAGGTACAGCACTCCCTTTATGGAACTAATGCAGGAACATGGCTAAGCTTAAGATTCAACTGACATTTTGAAACCCTGCTAGGGATTTAATATCTGACTTTCTGGATCCATCTTTCCTAGTAATATAGAAATTACTCAAGTTTACCAGTGAGCAGATAAAACTAAAATGCTAAAGCTTTTCTCATATATTGTGCTGTAAACATACTTCCTTACATTTTTCTTTGAAAAGAGAAGATGGTTTAAGGGGCCAGGGTTGATATAAAACCATAATTTATGAACCAGTCTACCTGAAACTTGTGTCACAGATATCACTTGTATCACCATTGACAAAGACTTTTCTGCTGCAACCTAAGACAGATTGTGACTTAGGTGTTCTACTGAATATGCATGCAAGACTTTAGCTACTACTATATGTACCAGGAAGAATAATAATGGGTTTAAAAGACATATGAATTAAGTTTTCCATACCATAAAAATTATACAGTTTTATTCTAAAGAGTCCTGGAAACGTAGGAATTCCTGTCACCTTAAAAGATGATTTCAATATCCCTGAGGGTATTCTCTTTGGGGTACCTTTACTGGAGTTCGACCTTGTTTGTTTTCCTTCTCTTATGAATCACAATTTTGTGCTTCCCACCATCTTATGTCTACAAACAATTGCTTCATACAGTTTATCCAATTGTAGAGTTGTCCGCAGTGATAGGGCTAGATCAGTACTAGCTACTCCATCACAGCTAGCCCCAGAAATTCCACATCTTGTATTTTCTCTTCTACCAGGAATATCTTACTCCTTCCTTCCTCTCTCCTTGACTATCTCTTACTGTCTTTTCATACAAAGTATAAACTCAAGTATAGACTCTTGTGTAAAATCTTTAGGAAATATTTCAGTGAGATAGCTATTTTCTCCTCAGATTTCTCACTGTTTTATCCACAAGTGTATACATTTTATATTACATAATTATCACTATAGGGCTCTTTATTCCCCCATTACAACAGGAACATACATGCTCTAAGGGTGAGAACCATAAATTATCTACCTTTCCAAGTATCCTAGCTCATGGTGCATATTGAACATAAAAAACGAGGAAATGAGATTGAATCCTCTCTCTGCCCAAGCATTCTAATTGTTCCCCCTTCTTGACATATTTTTAGTTGTCACCAGGTGTCAATAAAAAAGTAAATACATAAGGTAACCCTTACTTCTAATGTCTTTTGTGTAATTAATTTGGGTTTTAAAAGAAATAACATCAATTGCATTCTATAGATAACATTAAGTATAATAATAAAAGATTTATATGTACACACACACACACACATATGGGGGGGGGGAAGAATGGAATAAAGACAGTTCCATAGCCAGCCAATTATTTTCTAAGATGGTCTTAGATTTTGTTTCTATTTGGATCGCCTGTAGTTTTGTAAATATATCACATTCTCTATTGTTTACATTCCTTCTTTTCTTCTTTTAAGATGCAACAAAACTGCCATTGCACTCAGAAACCATTAGACACACACACTCCATCACCATTACATAAACTCTCTGAGAATTCCTTCGAACTAAGATTATATTTCATACTTACCATGATAAGTTTTTTCATTATTTTACTTTCTTGTCTCTATTACTGGTCTTTGATCTCTTTGGGGAAAGAAATTATATCTTGATAATGCTTTGATCCTCAGGAATTACTATGGGGCACAAAACGCATAAGCTAGGCAAAGCATAATAAGTACAAAATATTTGGTCAATAAATAATCTTTATTAATTTAATATATTTCTTTGTGACTATTTTTTTTTATTTATTCCTGCTCAATTTTTCTACTACTGTTCTGTCAGTCTTCCCAGGGATTCTGAATTTTATTTAATGATTCTAAGCCATTTGTTTTTCAATTATTTGAAGAATTATTCACCTCTTTCCTCTTTCTTTCCCTTTCAGCCTTAACATTCATATGCATTAAATGTGACTCAAGCTCATATTTTTAAACGTGGTTTCCTTTTACCCCCCACTGTTGTTTCTCCATTCAATCATCTAGGGCATTCTATGCTAGTTTGCCTCAGGAAAAATGTACAACAGAACACAGCATAAAAAATAGAAATCTATTTCTGGACTTTAATTTTCTAGATCCCAGTCACTTCAATGAATTTAAAAGAGCCATGGCAGAAAGAAAATGTTAGTATGTATTAGAATACAAAATGAGTAAAAGCAACAATTTCTTCCCCACTTCTTTCCTAGACCAGAAAAGCCTTCTCTGGATTTGAAATAGCAAAGAAATTCAGTAGTAAAAAAAAAAAAAAATAATAATAATAATAAATACGTGAAGATACGTCTTATAAGATTGAGGAATTCCAGAGGTAAAGATAATTTTACATGATGGCCCGTTGAGAGCCAGGGGTTAAGGATGCACAGTACTCCAGCACAGAATTGCCTGCACGATGCATGTAAGCAGACTGAGCCGCAAGCAGTGTTTTCTATATTTCAGTTTTGCAATGGTGGCAAAATGGTTCAAATAAATCCTGGTGGGCAAGGGAGTTGTCAGGGTACACACAAAACCTGAAAGAGCTAAAAACATGGCATCTCTACCGCATTTGTAGAGACCAATGGCCAATGATTAGAAACAATTATGGGGATCTTGGTGGAAATACTATAGTGTGGATATTTGACTCACAGAATGAGGTTTACTACCCCTCACTGATCAGGTGACACAGTCCACTCTCCCAGAGCTAAGCCTGACAGAAGCGTGACTCCAAATTAAAATTGTGTTTTCAACATGTCATCAGAATGAGGATTCAAATGAGTTTTGAAGTAACATTTATACCCACCACATATGCTAATTATTTTTTGCAACTTAACAAAATGAGGTATCAAAACGAAAGAATACTATTTATTGTTTCATTTCAGCATAAATAGAGAAAACCACATATTTTAAATGAAGATAAAGGGGGCTCTTGTGAGTAGTATGGTTGGCAGTCTATCTTTAAATCTAAAATGTTGGGCATCACTACATATATTATAGTCATAATAATTGCTAAAAATTGCTTAGTTTGTTCCATGTTTTCTCATTGTCAGATATAGGTTTTGTAGCAAGACTGGAAAGAAAGATTTAATTCTGAAGAAATAAGAGGCTTATGAGGAATTCACTATTTCAGTGAAATAGAGTAAGATCATGAAAGATGACAGGTTTTAAGAGAAGAAGAATGTCCTACTATGTGATTTTAAAGATATTATCATTTTATTGTAATCAAACTAACCCACATAAACTTGCTGTATATAATTACTAGAGTTGCAAATGTCCTCAAACATCAACAAAATTGCAAATGACAGTACAGTATTATAAGTACAAAGATTGTATTTACATTGTTCTCCCCTAATACGACTGAAGGAAGGCAAGTCTTTTTATTCAGTTAATTTTGAGTCTCAGAGGTAGTCTTACACACATTTTTAAATCAGTTTAAATTTCCCCCTGAAACCACTTCCATTGCTGTGTTCTGGCAAACCAAGGTGCCATTACAGCAACTGCTGTTATCCTGCTGACTCCAGGGTCAGCCATATCCCTGCCCTTGCATTTACTAAAATTAGGCTTGCTGCTGTGTCTCACGGCTTCCTGAAACCCAGACTCTACTTTTGAGGCTATTCACAAAAACAAGTATTTTTGCTCTTTGAAAAATTATAAATCAGGAGTTCTTAGTCTATCTCCATAATTTTTCCCCTGCAACCTCAACCTTCTACCCTCAGTTCCTGTTCTACATGCTTCTAAATGTCTATCTGAACACCACTTATGGAATAGATTTAGATTATGCATTACAATTGATACAAATATTAATATATACTGGAAGGGTGAAGAAAAGAAAAACAATAACATGTTGCATAGTTTTGAATCTTAGCTTTAGCCCAACTACTGAATCCTGGTACATGGTTTAACTGTCCTGTTTTACTCATACAAAAATATCAATCACCACTATGATTATAATCTACTTTAATTTCTATGTATTTCATCCCTATTAAATAGAGCTACTTAAATGATATATCATTAAAATTGAGAGGAGGTGAAAGTTTGAGAACATAGAGAATGAGAATTGATAAACACCATGCATATAGCATTAAGGAGATTGAAAATTAGTAGATCTCTCCATAGCTGAGAAGTTCACTAACCTGAGAAATTCACATGATTTAGAATTTTTATATGTTTGAAATCTTCTAGAAATATTCCTAGAGTAAGTTTCTAACTTAACTATTAATCAACAAAGTCATGGCACTTATTGCAACAAAGTACTTACAGGAGACAGTTTAAAGATTTATGAGTCCTTGATATATTTATATACACATTATATATATATATATATATGCCAAGTTTGTCTCTTAATATTTTCAAAAACCAGCTGACAAGTTTCAGATGTATTAGTACATGATCTGGCATCTGGGTAACCAACTTATTTCAAGTTAACATAGTTTCATAGGAAACAAATAAATTTAAATTTCTTTACAGAGGCTCCCAGAATTCATGCATCCAGTATTTTGGCTCTTTCTAGATGATGATGACTTTTAATGTATCTTCTGAATTATTAGTTCTGTAGTTTTTTCCCAAGTTCACTTGACTTTGGCTGTTTGCCATGATCATGGCTTTATCTTATAGCCTGAATGTGATACCTGTTGCTGCTGAAGGACCCCATTGTCCCAACAGTCATGTTGACACAGAGTCAAATATTTGTGAATACTGTGTTTTGAAATAATAATATACATCAAAATTAAAGTTCACCTCCAAAAGCAAAACTTATCTAAGATAATAGTAGGGTAATACTTATACAGAATCATATACAGGCAGTTCAAACTAGGTACATTATCATTTATTTACATAACATTATATATATGAAATAATATTTTAATTTTTATTACATTGCAAGTTATCTAAATACTATAGCTTCAATAATTCAATATATTAATTATTACTCATTGGACTTTTTGGAATCACACATTTATAATGTTAGTTAATTGGATAGTCATTGCTTTTTATATTTCAACTCGATTTTGAAATGACAAATTATTATTTTGGTTAATACATTATTTTCTTAATAAAAAGTAATTGTAGCCTTTAGTTCATTTGTTTATTTTTGTCCTTTAACCTCAAGGATTTGAACGTCTTTCATATTAGAAATATTTTGGGTTCAATTCTGGGCGCCAGAAGAGAAAAGTTAATACCCACCTCCCCCCGACAGCAAACCGATGCTAAGGGCACTGCCAGGAAGGAGCTAATTGCCCTGTGAACTGGTGTGTAGCTCCTGTACGCTAAGGTCACTTTCACATTTGTAACCTTGACATTCAAAGAATTCACAATTAAGTATTTGTCACAGAATATAGCACCACAAATGGAAGGTATTAGTCTCATTTCTTTCTCATGCAGTACTCATTGTTTTTAATAGTCCATGACAAGCAAAGTACTACCCTCCAGTCACATGTCATGCAGAATTTTGCCTTTTACTCTCCCCCAGGGTAGGTCTGATCTCGCCTTTTGGTGTCATCAGCACTAGGAAATCTGTTAGGTCTTTACTCCACTGAAAATTTTGAAAGACCCAAGGCTCCAAAAATGTCATATGCTTATGATGAGTAAGGGATAAAAATTATTTTATATGCCAAATGTTCTAGCTAACACTGTAATTTCTTAGGTTTAAAATGAGAAAACTATTTTCTACTGATTCTTTTCACATTTAAAACAAGTAAGTAGATAATACATGTACCTGGATCCAGAACATTTGTTTTTCTTTCACTTAGTTTATAAAATTCCATATTTTCTTCTTAATGTGAATTTACACTCTGAAAACAATAGAATTATATTAACACAGAATAAAATAAAATAAAATACCTTTTTTTAAAACAAAGTAGACTAAAGACAAACTATAACGAGGTCAGCTTCAAGAAAAATAGAATTGTTTGATGATTCACAGCTTCCGACTCACTTTGTCATATATTCACAGACTTTATTATCTTTTTTCTGAGGTTAACAGAGATCTGGCAGTTGAATTCATGAACATTGTTCATGAATCCACATCATTGCAAATGTGCTGTCTCAGAGTGTTTGCAGCTACATTCTTTAGTAGAGCAACACAGATAAACAATGAGGCATTTGCTGTTTTCTTTATCAATTCTATTCATCATCACTTTCTTGCTGTTCTGTAGCATTAGATCAAAAGTCAGACTTATTGGAGTCATTTTGGCAATTATGAAATGCAAATACTAAGGTTCAAATTCAATTTTATTTAATATCTACTGAGGATTTTGATTGTGATTTCCTTTTAAACATAAATCACTTTTGATTCATCAAGTAGAACATATTCTGATGATTATTACACACCAATCTGTAGATGTCAGAAAATGCTATGTTTCAAGATGGGTGGCCTTTGTAATAACTAAGGTTCTAGTAGAGCATTAAAAATGAATTCTAAATTTTTGTTTATACAAACACTTATTAGCATTAAGGCTTATTTCTATACTAACAAAATGAAATAGATGATTTTATATCATTGGATAATGATACGTCTGCATTGACTTTAGAAAATTGAGCCCCATTTATGTCAGTGATACTGGATAATATTTAGCCTAGATATGAGGACACAAAGAAAGCTACCTGCCAAAAATTCAGTAATGCCAGGAAAGGAGTTCCCAGTATATTATCCAATAATTCATACATTGCATATGATCAGGATAATAATCTAGTTTGCCACAGAAGAAAATTTAAGGCAAAAGTAGATGTGTGGATTTGCTAGGCAATGATTTTATTTGCTTACTGTGATTTCAGGGTGTGTGTTAAGTTTTAGAACATAATTTAAAAATTCATATAATTTTCACATTTTTTCCATTAAAAAAATGAGCTTATAGAAACACTTTTCTAAGATCTAAGTTGATGTAATTAAACATAACAATTTCATACTTTAAAATGATTTTGGCTTCCTTATAATAAATAATCATATATGACATTTCAATACCTTTAGCTATGCTATACAGTAAGTATTCATAGACATTATGAAACAAAATAATTCTTTTTTGAAAATAAATTATGTGAAAGGTCCTAACTAAATTGTGATGAGAACCTATATTTATTCTTCGTGGCCCTAAACTCTGCTCCATAAACATGCTTAATTTATTTGAATATTATACACCATCACTAGACTATAGGATCCATAGTTCAGAAAATACATTAGTTTTAATCACCATGTTCTACTCAGTGCCAAGAGTCATGCCTGCCTAATAATTGGTGCTCAATAATCACTTTTTGAATGAATGAATGAATGAATAAAAAGTTAAATTTTCAATATATGATAAAATGTATGTGTGTACATTAGTGTATTAAAGCTTATTTGTAAGTAAGCATTTTCAATAATATTAGTTATCTTTTCAAATGCAAAAGAATGCCCATTCCAAAGACAAAATTAGATGCAATTTGTCCAAGAAATTAACTATCTGTTTTGTATACTGTTGTGACGGGGCAGTGAGTGATTTGAGAGAAAGTAAAATAGCTATACTTTCAAAGTGTTTTGGTTGAAATTGAGAGGCCACGGAAAACAACAACAACAAAAACACAAATCTCGGAAAATATATTTGTTAGAATGTTATGATGGAGTCAGGATGATTTTAAAAATGGACCCAAGTTCTTGACCTTCCTCCCATCTAGAGGTGGGATCTAATTGCCTCTCTCTTCAATCTCCACAGGCCTGAGAGGACTCACTTATATCACAGTAACGTTGCAGAGTCTCTGCAACTGGGCAGAACATACCAAGCAGCTTCCTCTTTGCTTGCTGGAACAATCACCTTGGGATCCCGGAGTTGCAATGTAAAGTCTGATTACCCTGAGGAAAGCATATTTAAGGAAATCTCATGATTTGGTATTTAAGGAAATCACATGAAGTGGTTGCTTAGGACAACAACCTCTGTTAACCCCAATCTTTGAGGCTTCTAAGCCCAGCCTCTAGACCTGTAAGTAAAGTTGTGTCCAAATAAGCCCAACTGCAGCCTTTTGAATCAATTCCCGCCATTGAAGTCTTTATCCCGAAGCCCCACACATTGAGGAACAGAAAAAACCATGTCTACTTCTCTGTGTCTTAATTCCTGACTACAAAATATTAGTACATGAGCTTACTAAAAAGTTATTTTGCTTTTTATGCCAGTAAATGCATATGTAAGTTATGACTTAATGGATACCTTAATAGATACTTGGAAAAATTGTCCAAATGAATGAGATACCAACTAAGTTGAGGAAATCATGGAAGACTGCATGAACACAGTTAATTAGCTGAATTTGCCTTCTACAGTTACTGATGAAGAACATTCATTCAGTAGTGAAAATGGAAAGTGAAGGATGTATCAGGACAGAAAATGTTCCTCAAACTTCATCAACCCAGCCTGGCTACAAGGTAGGCACATGTAGGTGCTAGTGAAAAATAAGGTTAGAATAATAAATTGAGATAAATTTATGAAGGACTTTGATAGCTGAAGAGTTTGAAAATGACAGAGTATATCTTCAAACGAAAATACTTGAGTATTTGTAAGGGTATGAAATATATACCCACATATTGGCATGTATCTATATAAGTATATTCATATAGTTAATGAAATAAAAAATAAGTATACATATGGGCAAATAATGCATATATCAAATTCAGTAAAACTAAGGAAAATAACATAATTTATATTTTTAAATTCCAATTAAAGTGCTTTAAAAATAAATTTTATTGGGCTAATTCTATTATCTTTTCAAACAATAGATTTTTTTGGCTTTTTCCATTTTTAATTAACTTCATTGGTATGCAAACATTTAAGCTATCTTTGTATTTAAGCAAGTCGATATTTTACAACTGATATATAAAATCAGTTAATGTGTAATATAGTTTTATATTTTACAACCTGATTCTGAGTCTTTTCTTTACTACCATAGGAGTATCATAAATTTAAGTAGGTCTTAAAAGATATGGGGCATGGATTCAGGCACCTGAATTAATACCTCAGATGACATGCTATCAGTGTTCATTTGTTTCTTTTGTCTTCCCATCCATAAGTAATTGTGGAGAATTACTAATATGATACAAAAGAGTGAATTTTTTTAGAAAAGTTCATAGATCATTCAGTAATTTCATCATATCAACAAAGGTTAAATCTGACCGGAAATATTACTATAATATCAAGATCCAAGGAAATTTGTTCTATGTTTATAGAAAGCAAAAGTATGTTACTTTTCATTTTATATTTATGGATTTATTCAAATATCTCTGAAGCATTAAATATAACAAATTCAGTTCTGTTTGTAATTATGCAAAAAAGTGAGAACAACAGTATAGGAAGTTAGTTGAAATAACAAAAGTAGCTTAATAATTTTAAAAAGATGTATCTTTAGTTTTAATAGAATTTTTCTTATTTGATTTTTTTTCATTTATAACTTATATAGTTTTTTAAAAAGTCATAACATTTAAAAGGGAGAAAATTTCAAGTGATTCTATTGCACTGGGAAGCCAGCATGAATTAGAAAAATTAAAAGCGGAAGAAGGAAGATACTAGCTTCAAGGTCAGGTATACAAATCTAAAACCCACCCTCTCCCCCTTTTTTCACTAAATAAGATGTGGACTTTGAAGAATCACTCTCTTCTCTAACTGAAATATTATATATAAAATGAGAAGAAAGATATTACATAAGTATGTGACCTCTTTGATACTTTGATGTGATTATATAAAATCTGAAAAGGCAAAGATTATGGCAATGTGTCTACAAACGAAAAAGAGAAGCCCTGAATATATTTCCTCTTACCAGGTCTCATAAAGAACCAACCCTGCCAACACCTTGATTTCAGACTTTGAGCCTCCAAAATGATGAGATAATAAATTGTTTAAACCATCCGATACTTTGTATGTCATCTGTATCAAACTAATACACGTAAAAACTAAATATTTGCAAAAAACTTAAATATTTCATTGAAGAAAACAATTGTCAATAAGCATATAAAATAAAATTAACATCACTTGTCATTAGGAAAAGGTAAATCAAATCACATAGAGATGCCACTTTATACCTACTAGGATGGGTATAATTAAAAATAACAGAATAATAAATTTTGGTGAAAATTTGTATAAATTGGAGCCCTCACATGTACCTAGCAGGAAAGCAAAATGTTACAGCCACTGTGGAAGACAGTTTGACAGTTCCTCTAAAGGTTAAATGTAGAATAATCATATGGGAAAACAATTTTATTTCTAGTTATATACACTCCTAAAATTGAAAAAAACTGTTCAAACAAAAGCAAAGTGATCGTGCTTGTACTATTTACAATGGCCAAAGTGCCAAAATGCAGAAACAACCAAAATGGTTGTCAAATGGTGAATAGATAAACAAAAGTGGATAGATAAAACAAAATAGATAAAACAAAAATATCTATACAAGAAAATATTATTCAACCATAAAAAGAAATAAAGTGCTCATACATGCTTTAACGTGGATGATCATTGAAAACATTATGCTATGTGAAGAAAAACCTGATGCAAAAGATCACACATTATGTGATTCCATTTACACGAAATATCCAAAATAGGCAAATCTATAAAGATGGAAAGCAGATTAGCAGTTGTCAGGGGCCAAGGAAAGAGAAAAATGAGGAGTGACTGCTTAAGAGGTACAATGTTTCCTGTTGAGGTAATGAAGTATACTGAAACAATAGAGCAGTGATAGTTGCACTGTACCTTGTTAATGTACTGAATACTACTAAATTGTACTCTCTGAAATGGCTAAAATGATAAATTTTTATGTGTACTTTAGCTTAAAGTAAACAAACCAAAAAAACACTGACAGAGAAGAGTGCTTACTTTGTATTTGAAATAGATTTACAAGAAAAAATGATGAACAGAACACTAAAGTTTATAATGTATTTACAAAGAATTACAATGCCTCATATAGTTAGTAGCCTCTTTCACTCAGAACATGTTTCAGTTTGGATAACCCACTATATGTTAACTTTTCTTAAACAGCACTTCTTCAAAGACTTATTGCTGGATTACTAAAACTAAAAAATTCTGTTCAGCTTCTCAGCCTCTCAACTGACATGCACTCTGTTTGAAAGAGAAGTGATATCAAATGCTGGACTCTTCTTTCCATACCTTCCCTTCCCTCTCAGATCTGGAACACATAATTCTTCCTTCCTTCACTGCTCTCGGAAGCTTTCAATCAATTTCTAGTTATTTTTTCCAGCTTACTTAGATACTTTTAGTAGTTGTTAACTTAAATTATCTAGTTGGTTTTCTTTTTAAAAACATGTTTCTGCCTCTAATTAATTTAAGAGTTATTTAAATTAGGATTTTAGGGGCAAGTCTACGTTTGTAGCTGTCATCCACTTTCACAAGTTATACTTTTAAAACATTCATATGATTAAGACATTTTCCTGATTCAGATTATTGTGTCTTTCATCCTTTCACAAAGAACAAAGATTATCTGTGACTCATCTGTTTCCAATTTTGCATCAGTCAATACAATATATTACCTATTGTATTTCCTCCCTACATTTATCCTTTAACTGCTCATACTTCCTCACATGTCATGGATTATTACACTTTGAGTCAAGTCTATATTAGCTTACATATACAGTCCTTTGCTATCCTATTGTTCACCCATTATCAATTAAAGAGAATCACTCTAATTCTTGAAGACTCACAAAGAGTATCATTTAAGTCCATGTTATCCATGAAATGTGGTTAATAATTTATAGTTCTTCATATTTTTGTATTCATTAGATATAATGTATACAAAATTTGACCACAAAACTCTCTATTATGGAGGGATTAATAAAAAATAAAATTTATCATACTTAGATGTTAGATTTTCAGTTCTATAATTTTCTCCCTTCTTCCATAATAAACAATGAATTCCTTATGAACAGAAATTGTGCTATCTTCATTTTTTTTAAATCCTCAATAAGTAAAACAGTGCCCCCTGGAAGGTAGTCAATAACATGTAGCTAAGAAGATATAAGCAAATAACAAATTCATTTCTATTTCTACATGTAAGGAGCTTGGAAGTCATCACTTCATGCTAATAAGAAGTAAAAAGCCAAACAGACTGAAAAACAACTTTCTTGGCCCCATGAGTAAGGTGAGGACTAAAGGGAAAACCACTGCTCTCAAGACAAGAGAGATACACATGTGAATATAGAGTCACTTTCCCAGAGCACAGACTCTAATGCAGAAATCCCCACAAGAACTAATGTTAGGGTAGAAAAACTTGAAATGTAATTGATGAATTGCAGGAGGCACAATGTTGATAGCTAAAAGCTCCGCAGGGATCCCACACACTTTCATGAGTTTTAGATTCAGGAGCTTCATGAAGTTCTTACAGTAAATATCCAAAGAAAATCCCTAATGATTCTGGCTGGGGGAGAAAACAAAAAACATACCTTTATCTCACACCTTTCATTACGAAAATCCAGTTCCTTTACCCAGAACTTCATGTTTGACTATCAGTAAAAAATTACAAAACATACACAAAAGCAAAACACCACAACCTGAAGAGACATGGAAAACATTAGAAACAAAACTGACAGGGATGCTGAAATTATCAGACCAGGAATTTAAAACAATGACGATTACTATACTAATGGACAAAATAGACAGTATGGAAGAACAGACTGGCAATGTAGATAAACAGATGCGAATCCTAAGAGAGAACCAAACAGAAATGCTAGAGACTTAAAACTCTGTAAAAGAAATGAGGAATACTTTTGATGGGCTTAGTAATGGTCCTGATGTTGCTGAGGAAAACAAATCTCTGATCTTGAGAATCTCTCAAAAAAAACTTCCAAAACTGAAAATTAAAGAGAGCAAAGATTGAAAAAAAAACCCAGAAAATAATATACAAAGAATTAGTACAAAAGGTGTAAACTATGTGCAATGGAAATACCAGAAGGAGAAAAAGGAGAGAAAGAAACAGAATAAATATTTGAAATAATATTGACTGAGAATTGTATCAAATTAATGTCAGACACCAAGTGAATGAATGAAGTCTTCATGATTTTTAAAGTTGTCATTCTGCCACACTTAATATAAAAATATTTGTAATTACAGTGATTTACAAAGTATAAGAAAAGAATGTATTTATTGATGATGACAATGCACTGATAAGGAAACAGTATGAAGATGTCAATTGTGGGTTAGTTTTAGGTAATGAAATGAAGGTTCTATTTGAAGTAATAAAGGAAAGAAGAACTGATTTGTATTCACTACTGACTAGGCACCTGGTATTCTACTTGGTATCTTCAAAAAATTGCTATATTATGTGGTAAATTCATTTTTCCATTTTACAGGTAAGAAAAATTTAATAAATCAAAACTTCCAATCCTATTTCTAAGACAGCTGTTTGTTAAAACATGTTTTAAATCCTACATATTTTAAATTTTATAAATTAATATTTCTTGAGCAACAATTGCTGTTCTTTGTAATGTTATGATGAAATGCCAGGGGAAAAAACACTCTATATCTGTTTTTCTTTGGTCTACCTTCATTTTCTTAGCTCTCTGATTATATACTCTATTTTTGATATTATTATTGCTCAAAAGTAGCTGTGTACATTTACTTAATTAGCATCAATTATTCAATCTGTACAAAAAATGAGAGCAGGTAAGACATTAATACCAGAAAAGAATAGCTACTATTTTGAGAATAAAATACAATTCTTATAATTTTTAAGTAAGGCAGTGGGAAAAATGGTTTAGCTTTTAAAAATATCTGCTTTATGTGATAAAATTTGAATTAAAATATTAAAACTATTTATAACTTGATAAATGGTGTTTGGAACAATTGAAAAATAATAAATATTTTTAAGACTCTTCCCTAATATCAGTATAAATTCATTTAAGCCAAGGGGCCAAACATTCAAACCATAGCATTCTACCTCTAGCCCCCAAACTCATATCCTTCTAACATACAAAATAAATTCATTTCATTCTAATAGTTCCTAAATTCTTAACTTGATCCAGCATCAACTCAAAAGTCTGAAGTCCATAGTCTTATCTAAATCAGACATGGGTGATACTCGAGGCATAATTCATCCTGAGGAAAATTGTCCCTCAGTTATAAGGCTGTGAAATCAAAACAAGTTATTAATCCTCGTTTCCATAATACAATGGTGGGACAAGGCATAGGATAGACATTTCCATTCCAAAAGTGGAAAATAAGCAAGAAAAAAGGGATAACTTGTCTGAATTAAAATTAAAATACAAAAAAAAAAAAAAAACTAAAACATTAAATCTTAAACCTGGTAAATAACATTTTGACTCCATGTTCTGTCCTCTGGCATGTGGAGATTTGACAAAGCCTTGCGCATTCCCACTCCTGTGGCTTTTCTGGGGTCAACCAGTGCAGCCGTCCTCATGGGTTGGAGTCTTGGGCCTACCTGAAGCTCTCTCACTGCTGGCATTGCATACTGGTGGCTCCACAATTCTGGAATCTAAGGGCAGACCCCATTCCACATCACCACTAATCTAGTGTGTACTCTGCATCAGCTCTAATCCCACAGTCCTTCTGGTAATTATCCTTCTGAGAATTACCACCCTCTCTGTGATGGGTCCACCTCTGCGACAAATCTCTGCTTGAGCCCCTGGGCTATTTGTGGCATCCTTTGAAACCTAGGTGGCGGAAGACATGTCCCCATAGCTTTTTTATTCTGCATCCCTACAGAATTAGTACCACATGAATACTGCCAAGATTTTCCACTTGTCCCTTTCCATACATGGACTTCCTTGATTCTTATTTGAGACAACTAAGGAGTGATCTGCCAGGATGCAGAAAGCATAGACTTGCAGTGGTCCTAGATCCCCAAGGTCCTCAGAGTGCCCTAGCTTACTCTTTGGATATATTTTCTTTTCCCAGGCCTTGGCACTATGAGCCTATGATTAGAGATGCTGTACCAATAATCCCTGAAGAGTCTTTGGGGTCTTTTTTAAATTGTCTTTATAGATAACCTCTTGATTCATTTTATCCATATTAATATTCTTATCAAATGGTCTGTTACTACACTCTTAATTTCCTCTCCTGAAAATGCACATTTATTCTCTACCACATAACCAGGATGAGACTGCCTAAATGTCTAAATTTTGTTTACCTTTAACTATAAATTCCAATCTTTAAATCATTTCTTTCTTCTTACACTTTACTATATGCAGTTAAAAGAAGCCAAAATGCACCCTGAATGATTGACTACAACCAAGTGGGCTTCATCCCAGAGACACAGGGATGGTTCAACATACTCAAATCTATAAATGTAATTCACCACATAAATAGAAGCAAAAACAAAGGCCACATGATCCTCTCAATAGACACAGAAAAATTTCAACAAAATTCAACACACCCTTTTGTGATAAGAATGCTTAACAAATCAGGCATAGATGGGACTTACGTAAAAATGATTAAAGCCATATATGACAAACCCACAGCCAATATCATAGTGAATGGGGAAAAATTGAAAGCATTCCCACTTAAAACTGAAACCAGAAAAGTTTACCCATTGTCACCATTTCTGTTCAACATAGTGCTGGAAGCCCTAGCCAGAGCAATCTGGTAAGAGAAATAAATCAAGGGGATCCAAATGGAGAAAGAAGTAGTCAAACTATTGCTTTTTGCTGACGATATGATCCCGTATCTAGAAAACTCCAAAGATTCTGCCATGAGACTACTAGAATTGAAAATAAGTTCAGCAAAGTCTCAGATTACAAAACCAATGTACAGAAATCAGTAGCATTACACCATATACACCAACAATAGTCAAACTGAGAACCAAATCAGAATCAATACCCTTCACAATAGCAGCAAAGAAAATAAAATACCTAGAAGTATATTTAACTAAGGAGATAAAAGACCTCTACAAGGAGAATAGTGAAACACTGAGGAAGGAAATAGCAGAGGACATAAACAGCTGGAAAACCATACCACGCTCATAGGTTGGCAGAATCAACATTGTTAAAATGTCTATATTACCCAAAGTGATCTACAGATTCAATGCAATCCCTATTAAAATACTGACATCATATTTTGCAGGTCTAGAAAAAATAATTCTACATTTTGTATGGAACCAGAGAAGACCCTGTATAGTAAACTTTTATTTTTTTCTGTCATCTTCCTTGAGAAAAGCTTATAGTTTTTTATTGAATTTGTATCATCTATGTTGCATAGCAATCATTTTATTTACAATCATATTTGTACCACTGCATTTTTTTTGAGCTAAGTTCTCAATCTGTTCCCTAGGCTATAGTGTAGTGCCATCATTATAGCTCACTACAAACTCAAACTCCTGGGCTCAAGCAGTCATCCTGCCTCAGCCTCTTGAGGAGCTGGTACTACAGATGTGCGCCACTATAACTGTTCTCTTTTCTTTTTTGTAGAGATGGGGTCTCACTATGTTGCTCAGGCTCCATTACACTTTTTACAATTATTTTGGGGGTGATTTTCTAAATTTTACCGATCATGTTCTTCAATTTATTTACAGTAAAGTTTCTTCTAATTCTATGGCTTAAAAAATAAATTTCACTTTTCTCTTCCAATTTTTTCTAACCTCTGTAATATATGTTTAAAAATGAAATTTATTTCAAAGAATGAAGAGTTCATTATAAAACTAACCATTAATCAGAAGTAATTATGTACTTACTTGCCAAAAATATCATACTATAAAATCACAAAAATACACAAACATTCACTCACTTGAAAAGATTTTTTGAGCTTGCTTGTTTAACAGAGGTAGAGCGTGATTGATACTAGGACATATGCTGATATGTAACTGTAGAAAAACCAATGTATTTTCCTTTAAGAAATACATAAAATACAAAAAAAATTAAGATTTTCAATCATTATAGCTCTAGGATGGCCCAACATAAAGTTGACATCTAAAATCTAAAAAATGACTAAACATTCTATGATATTGCCAGTAGTAAAATTTCAAATTTTTGCACATTCCCATTCTAACATTTAAATAAATACATATGAGATATATACTAATAACAAATATTGACCTTCATTATTCTCTCCTAATCCAATGTTTATTTAGATATATAACTTAGGACAAGGTAGTCACCTCTCTTACATTTAAATTTTATCTTTTCCACATAATAATGACAATTAACTCTTCATAAGCACTTAATATATGATGCAAATTCTGCTAATATAGAATTATTCAATTCTCTAAATTATTGAGTGAAAGAAGCCAGGAAAAAACACATACAGATATTTTATATATATATATATATATATATATATATATATTTCATTTATATAACACTTCTGAAAATGAAACCAATCTATAGTAACAGAGAGAACATCTGCAATTGCAAGGTAGGTGAAGAGGTGGCAGGAAAAGATTTTAAAGAGGCATGAAAGTACTTTTTGAAAATGTTCATTAGCTTGATTTGGCAGTGGTTTTATAATTATGAATATATGTTGAAACTTATGAAATGTATACTTTAAATGTATGCAGATTATTATTTATCAATTTTATCTAATAAATAATTTAAAAATCATACTTTCTTCTTTTTCACCTCTTTTCATTTTCTCTTTCCTCACCAACTTTCCTTACATTGCCCTTTTTCCCCTGTGGAGTCATTATGAGAGCTAATTATGCAGGGCTGTGTGGGGGAGTTTATGTGCAGTGCAGAGCATGAGAGCAGAGTAAAGAGCATGCAGAGTGCTGACCTGGGAACTTAGTGTTCAAGGATGTGGAGAAAGAGTGGGGGCATGGGAATAGTTGGTGTGAAAGATTGTTTTCATTGAACAAATGTAAAAATTAATGAAAACAAATGTGTAAACGATAATTAGAGCCAAGTTTCTCACTGCCACAAAAGACATTTAATAACATGAAAAGGGGAAAGTTAAAATAAAACCTGAAATGTTAAATTGAAATTATAATTATTATTTTAGTATACAAAGATAAATTAAGAAGTGTAAAAGTGTCTATGTAAGACTATACATGCATATATTTTGTAGTTCTGCCCATTGAGAGGGACTAGAAGCAATGACACTGTAGTGGAAGAAATATTTTTTCTTCTACCTTCTTAGTTTCTGTGTCTGTGCCTGAGAATTAACCTGTCAAAACATAGATTAACATAAGAAAATCATATGAATTTTAATTGATGTTAATATTTTATGTGTTTACACAGGCCTTTTTGTATAAGAAATAAATACCCAAAGAAATCAATGTTCCTGAGAGCTTATATACTACTTTAACAAAGAATGATAAATTGTGGTGACATGATAGGACAAAAGAAAAAGGAGTTTGAGCTAAGGCAGTAAGTATGGGAAAGTGACTGAGAAATATATGGAGTAAACTAATGGAAGATAAAAGTTATTTTAGCAGGTTTGCTTACACAGATTTATCTTGGTATTGACTGCTTGCTTCAGTAAGAATGTTCTCCTTTCCCTGGCACAGCAAAGGTGTCTTTTTACAGAAAATTTATTTCTTGCTTTAGATAAAAAGCTGGTGTTCAGAGACTCCTTCCTAGATTTGTTGTTTCTTGGTTACCATCAGCTCAAAGTAATCAATATTCTGAATTGCATACTTTGGGGTGGTATGTTCTGATCCTCTTCAACATCCTGTTGTAATGAGCAGATCACTGAGAGCCCTGATCTTTGTTCCAAATACCATCTTCAAATAAATGGACCAAAGTTACTTGGTTAAATAATTGATTCTAATGTTGGGTGAAGGGAAGTGATAATGAGCCTGGAATATTGTTTTATGCTAGAAAGTAGGGAAATAGTTAATGTATTGTGGTGACATATTCAGAAGACATCAGCTTTCTGGCTTAAAATATCTGCCTTCCTGTAGCATATTCTAACCCACTGGCACCAAGCCAATAATAAATATTTTAAGTTCTTCCATGTGTGGATACCCTTTATTCTTTCTCTTGCCTGATTGCTCTAGCTAGGACTTCCAGCACTACGTTGAATAGAAATGATGACGGTGGGCACACTCGTCTTGTTCCAGTTCTTAGGGGAAATGCTTTCAACTTTCCCCCCATTTCTTATAATGTTGGCTCTTGGTGTGTCATATATGGCTTTTATAATTTTGAGATATTTTCCTTCTATGTCTACTTTGTTGAGTGTTTTTATTATGAAAGTGTGCTAGATTTTATCTAATATTTTTTTCTGTATCTATTGAGATGATCATATGGTCTTTGTTTCTGCTTCACTTTATGTGATGAATCACATTTATTGATTTGCATTTGTTGAACCATCTTTGCATCCCTGGGATAACATCCATTTATTCATGGTGAATTATGTTTTTGATATGCTATGGAATTTGATATGCTAGTATTTTTTTGAGGATTTTTATATCTATATTCATAAGGGATATTGATCTGTACTTTTATTTTTTGTTGTTGTACTCTTTCCTGGCTTTGGTATTAAGGTAATACTGGCTTTGTAGGATGACTTAGAGAGGATTCCTTCCTTTTCAATGTCATGGAATAATTTCTGAAAGACACCAGTTCTTCTTTGTGGATTTGACAGAAGATATCTATAATTTATATATTGGTTCACTTTATGTAGTCCCATATTTCTGAGTGACTGCTGATTCTTATTTATTCTTTTTTTTTTTTTTTTTTTTCATCTTTGACTGACTGGGTCAGTTCAAACACCTTGTCTTCAGACTCTGAAATTCTTTCTTCTGCTTGGTTTAGCCTGTTTGTGAAGCTTTCTGCTGTATTTTGAAATTCCCTAAATGATTCTTTCATTTATTTAAATTCTGTTATATCCATTCTTATGTTGTCTAGCTCTTTAGCAACTTTTTAATTTTTTCTTGTCTTGAAATATTTTTGGGAAGGGGCTTCTTTGTGTTGGTTTTCAACTTTCTTTCAATCCTATCCAACCTATTTGCCCTTCATATTCTGAATTCTATTTCTGACATTTTGACAATTTCCTTTCGAATAATGTTCACTGCTGTAGATCTATTATTATCCTATGGTGATGTCAAAGTCACTTGCTTTTTCATGTTGCAAGAGTTCTTTTGCTAAAGTCTTCTCATTTGCAACCTCTTCTCTCAGCTCAGGGCAGATTAGCTTGCTGTGCACCTTCTCTACTTTGCTGGGAACTCTCCTTCTTAATAAGAAAGAGAGGTACCTAGATGGCACTTCTGTGTCCTACTCCTGAAGCTTGACCGAACAGTAGAGCAGCGGATGCACTGAGAACCTCTAATAGAGCTGTTTCATGTTGTCCCATTCTCCTGTGATTGTCACAGTACAAAAGAATATCTGTGAGGAGTGATGGGTTGTTCTCCAGGCCTCTGTTGGAAACTCAGTCAGGAGGGTGGATGAGTTCTTCTCCACGGAGTTGGGCATTGCAGGAGATTGCTTTGCCTGTGTCTCCCTATAGCAGTGGCAGTGGCAACTCAGTGAGGCTATCTAGTTGTTGGCCACTGGTGTATGGGCTGTGGGTATTTGCTCCACCTAGGTCCAGGTGCAATGGCAACACATACCGGTTGGTCTGTGGCAGAGTGTTGGACCACAGGAGCGGGATCCACCAGGCAGTGTGTGGGAGCTGGAGTGGTGAGGCCATGGAGCCAGGCATCAGTGCTGGAGCTGTGGGGGTGAAGACATGGGACCAGGCAGCACAGCAAGAGCCACAGAGCTGGGCCACTGGGCAGCTGGGGCTCTCTCCCTGTGCAGGTCCTGCTGAGGCAGTTGCCACAGGGCTTCTCAGGTGGCATTGCTCATGCCCACTCTGTTAGAATCCCCTGTTGGTAGGGGGTGCTTGGCTACCACTCACAGGGCATGTGAGAGTGTCTGCTTGCCTGCTTTCTCCCTGGCCCAGCAGGCATGATACAGGCAGCAAAATTATGCCATATGAAGTCCAGGTGCTCTGAACCCAAGAGCTCAGGATGTGAGCAGGTGTAGTGACCTGTGAACAAAGCCAGCAGGTACCTGCTGTTCCTGCTCTCCTGTATTATTTCACTGCACAGTCCCCAGGCAGCTCCCTCGTCAGTCTGGAGTTCTGTACTAGTGGTAGGCACACCCTTGTAGCTCAAGTTGCAGCATCCATGGAGGGAATATGGAATCCTGAGGTTCTCTTCTCTATTTTTCCCCACGTGTGTATGCCTCACCCAACCACCTTCAAATCTTGCCAAGTGGATCACCTCATCTCTCTCACCTTCATTCTGTCTCCCATTGCTTCTCTGATGATTTATAATTCTCTCTCAAGAAGGTCCATCCAAAGGCGAACATCTATATGCAATTTTTTATCCTCTCCTTGAGACCAGCATATATGGGTTGCTTTTAGTCCACTATCTTGATACCCTTCCCTCTAGTTTCCAACATTTTAACTGTTTTTGAAATGTTGGTTTATTCTAATCAAGAGATATATTTTATTTTTTAATGCTCCCCAGAGAACAGATTTCTTCATTTTCTGTCAGTGTGTAGAAGAAACAAAATAATCATATATTTGTGTTTTTAACTTCTTTCTCCACAGATTTGCAATTAATTTTTACCTTAGTAATTTTCTCTACTTTCATTTTCACACAGTCCAAATATCATAATTCTTGGGCAATATGGGAGTTCTGAGGTGCATATTTGATTGTCCTTCTGAGTTTTCACAATTTTGGGGTTAGAATTTAACTTTCTTAAGATTGCAACATCAATAATAATTTAAATTGCCTTTCTCATCTAAAATACTGTTGCTATTATCTTTATTTTTATTATATTTAACCTTGGAGATTTACATCTTTAAAATTTGTCACTTATTTTAGTAGCATTTAGGAAAGTCATAAAGGTAAACAAATGTTCAATTCACTATTTTTAACCTGAAGTTAACTTTACCTTATTTCTTAACTCAAAATACAAAAGAAAGCAAACTTCATTCATATTAAATATACAGATTAACACAAGGACCCTCATTTGATTCTGAATGTGTGACATGTGTGACAGTTATACATTACATATTGAGTCATCTGGAAGTAAAATGATATGTTCCAGCTTACACAAAGTCTGACAATACAGCCTTTCTTTTTTTCATCTATTTCATGATATTGTGATATGTTTTAGTTTTCTAATGTCTTGTAAAATCAGTGAGATATTATATGATCACAGATTGCAAACATATTAGTAACACTATGCAGTAATTCTTCTTGATATTGAGAATGACTAAAAACACTTTTTCCTTAATCAACCAAAGATTCACTAATAATCTCCTTGCAAGGCCATTTTGAAAAGTTGTCAAAGATGAAGACGAATCATTATAGTTGTCCTTTATAAAATGACAAGTATACCAAATGTGCTTTTTGATCTTCTCTTTAATGATGTGAGTCCCTTAGTGGTACTTTTATCCATTAGCTGGAAATGTTTCTGATTCCAAGTCAAAGAAATCAGGCGATATAAATGGTAATATAAATGAAATATATCTTTTAGAGAAATGCATATGATTTACATGGTTTCACTGCACAGTGATATCATCTGTGACATAAATACTTTCTATTTTTCTACTTCTCTGTCATTAATGTGAGAATTTTTGTACTCTTCCACCTGCAGAAGCATTATAATCACAAGATATTTGCTGTGCCTTAAAACATTCACATGTGCTTAAAAAATGAGAGAAAGAAATAACTAATTTCTTCAGGAATCTTTAACTTATTTACTAAACTAGCTATCTATTTAATATTTTTGAATCAGAGAGAAGGGAGCAAAAGAAGACAAATTCTTATATCTCAGTAGTCAGAATTGGTTACATATCTTACTGTAGACCAATTAAATAAATAACAAAAAAGACTGCTGAAATTATTCCTAAGCAATTATGATTTATGCATTGGACTGAAATAGAAGTCTATGCTCCATGAAATGAAGAAATAACCACCCACTCTCCAAGTAAACTGTGATTGTGTAAAGAGAAAACAAAGTGGAAATTACCTGCTGGGGAAAAAATTATAGCATATATTTTGAATACCTAAATAATGAACAAAATATACATTTCATTCCATTTGTACATGACAGAAACAAAATTTAATAATAATTAAAAATGTGTTAATAATGGATTTTTTAAAATTGTTTTTATTTCAGATATCACAAAGGTATAAATATTTAGGTTACGTATATTTCCTTTTCCTCACCCAAGTCAGAGCTTCAAGCATGTTTTAATTAATTTTTTCATCACAAGATTCTGTTACCCAAAATTTTGTTCCTCCCTCATATCTGCTGAGTATGCTTACTCATAAAAAAAATTTTTAAATCAAAATATGACATATTCAAATTAAAATATACCTGATTAAAATTAGCAAATATGGAAAATAAGTAGCCTACCTTAAAAAAGAAAATCCTTGTATAATTGGTGGATTGGTTAGGGAAAAAAGCAGCATGATTTATTTCATAAATACAGTAAATATTTTGATTTGTATCTATACGTATATGCATTTTTATAGATTTTGTTTAGTTATGACAGCCATTAAACCAAATATCTAGATAAACTGACTTTAGATTTATATTTAATTATTCTATCACAAAAAAGCATCAAAATATCTTAAATAATAATGTCAATTTAATGAAATTGTTCTAAAATATATTAAAATACTAATAAATAATTATGAGCTATCGATATAGTGGTAAGAATTTTGTGAGAGTAAAAAAGATTTTGTTTCTTTAAAATTATATTAAAATTATTATAAAATAATGTTTATTATAGTGAAAGCATACTTACATGACACATGTTATTAATTTCAGCTCTGGCTAAGAGAAAATGTATCTGAAGCCAAAAGTACCTTTAAGCCTTAGTTAAAAGTTTAATGAATAACCTTGAAAGAACATGAGACAGTTGATACAAGTGATTGGAAAAGACAAAAACATTAATCATGCATTACATGATATTAAGTACATAAGCAAATTTCTCTTTATGAGTAGAAGTTTTTGCTAAGAAAGAAAAAAACTTTCTTTACAAGTATATACCGTATTGTTTTGGACAATTAATTTTTTCTAGTGGAATGTATAATAAATATTCTAAATTAAATTTGTCAAACTCAAAAAATATAATTTTTCCTTTAATAAAATAGAAGCAAGGCAGAAGGGTTCTAGAGAAACAGATTTACAGGGATGAGTTTTTAATTAATTAGTTCTGGGGTTTCTGACTCTTCCTAGCGTTTACATATTTGTCTCCTACAGAACTCACGCTGACACTTAACCCCCAATGTGGCAGTGCTGAGAGGAACGGCTTTTAAGTGGTGACTGGATCATTATAACAAATTGTATAATAATATACACATTAAACACTAGATTTGATGTCTTTCTGTTATTGTTCTCAATTATTAAATGGGAAAAAAGGAGTTAAGGAGCTGTGATTAACTTTTAAAGGAAAAACGGAATGCGGATGACTCTGCACTATATGGTTAGTACATAGTATACATCCTACATTTATATGTTCAAATTTAATACCCAGTACCCAATATGATCGTATTAAGAGGTAGGATATTTTCAGAAGTAATTAAGTCATGAGTGCTCCACCCTCATGAGTAGGATTCATGTTTTTATAAGAGGTCAAAGGGAGCATTCTCATCCCCTTTTGCCCATCCACCCTTCAGTCATATGAAGATGCAGCAACAAGGCCTCATCTTGAAGGGGGAAAGAGCCCTTATCCACACACCAAATCCATCAGTGCCTTGATCTTGGACTTCCCAATATCCACAACTGTGAGAAATAAATTTCTATTGTGTATAAATTACACAATCTGTGGTATTTTGTTATAGAAGCATAAACTAAGACATCATTCTCATCTCTCTATAAACAAGCTGATAACTAAATTTCTAGAAATAAAGTATGCTAATATGCTAGGGCAGAAATTCTCAATGTTTTATGTATCTTTAAGACTCTTTGCAAGCAATTGAGATGGCCTATGAGGCCAAAATTATTTTTATGAAACTACTAAGGCATTACCTTTTTATTTATATTAATATGTGTACTTACAGTATAAAATAGTGTTGGTAAAATTGGAAACATCTCAGCAAAGATAGTGATTGGCATGAAACTATGAACTAAGGAAAAATAATGCCAGTTTTATATAAGAAATTCTTAGTGAATGTGATGGAACATCTTTGCTAAATGGTTATATTTTATGTGTCAACTTTCCTAGGCTATGGTACCCAGACATTTGATCAAACACTAGTCTAGATTTTAAATGTAAAGATATGTTACAGATGTAATTTACATCTATAATCAGTTGACTTTAATGGAAATTACCTTCAATAATATAGGTGGATCTCATCCAATCAGTTGAAGGCCTTAAGGAAAAAATAAAATAAAACTGAAGTTTCCCAGAGAAAGAATTCTGCCTCAAGACTGCAACTTATAAATCCTACCTGAGTTTCCAAACTGCTGGCCTGCCCTTGAATTTCAAATTCAAGAATACAACATCAACCTTTGCCTGAATTCCCAGCCTGGCAGCCTTCCCTACAGAATGTTGACTTGCCAGCCTGTGTTCATGTATGAGCCAATTTCTTAAAATAAATCTATATGCTTATATCTATATTTATTTATGTCTTATTGATTCTGTTTCTCTGGAGGAAATCGATTTACAAATATTGGTCCTGAGAAGGGTTCTAAAGAAACAGATTTACAGGGTTGAGTTTTTATTAATTAGTTCTGGGTTTTCTGACTCATCCTAGCATTTACATATTTGTCTCCTACAGAACTCACGCTGACACTTAACCCCCAATGTGGCAGTGCTGAGAGGAACGGCTTTTAAGTGGTGACTGAATCATGAGGGCTCTGCTCTTATAAATGGATGAATCCATTCATGAATTAATGGGTTATCCTGGGAGTGGAACTGGCAGCTTTATATTTCAATGAAGAGAGATCTGAGATAGTACATTAGCATTCCCAGCCTCCTTGCCATGTGACATCTCGCATCACCTTGGGACTCTGTAAAGAGCCCCATCAGCAAGAAGGCCCTCCCCAGACGTGGCCCCTTGACTTTGGACTTGTCAGCCCTGGAAACTGTAAGAAATGAATTTCTTTATAAAATAAACTACCTGGCTTCTGGTATTTTGTTATAAGGAAAAGAAAATGGACTAATACAGCTCACTAATATGATTGTGTTTAAAGGCACTAATTACTCTATTTTCAGTGGTAAAGGGACACTGATCAACCACGGTATAATGTAGCAATAGAGATATGCGAATTACCACTGTCAGACACTCCTGATCAAATACATAAAAGAAAGTTCCAGGTGACCATGCATTCTATATCTCAGAACACTTTTCTTTGCAAGCTAACTACTCTAATGAGATGGGCTGTTTGTTCCTAACTGTTCTGGACAAAGTGTGGAAATAAAAGAATGAATTCAGGTCTTCAAATTCCCAGCATGCATGACCTGAAAGTTTCTGTGTCTGCCTTGGAAGAAACCCTTATCTCCTGTAGCAGTGGAGATGAGATTTCTGAAAACAAAACCCAGAGTCTCATTCTGTGAGTGGCTGAATTACAATGCAAATTGATTTCCTAACCTTGTGGGGTGTCTGCTGTTAAAGTAATTGCATTGCTTGGGAAGGGATGAGATCCCAAATATTGTAACGGGGTCACATGGGCAGATGCTAGTGAAGGACATCTAACCCACACATTCTGCTGAGGCTTCACCTGAAGATGAATCTGCTTGTCTGAGGAACATGTAATGTCCTCCTCTTAGGTAGTTACCTTGCAAGACACTGCTGATTCTTGTTAGGATCTGCCCTTCCCACTCTTCTTTTGTTCTAGACCTATAATGATACTCAAAATTCTGCAAAGCCTGAAAAAAGAGTTACACAGTATAATCTGTGAGGAGGATCCAAAAGAAATGCATGATTTTCCTAATTTTTACAGATGTCTGAGGAATGTGTGACTAGAGATTAAGTGTGAGATAATATTGGAGAAAACATAAATGTGATTCTGACCAAATTTATTGGTATGAACTTACTAAGGAAAAATTATGGATTTGGTCTTGCAGCCTTAAGATGTAATATCTTAAGGCTACAAGACCTTAAGATGTAATATCTCTTAACAGTTTGTTTGGTTGGCTGGCTGAAATGTAGACCGAAACGTGGCCTACTCCAAATTTGCTGAATTGCAATGACTGCCTTGGTATACTCTAGAAGTTATCCAGAGGCTTAGGGAGTCTGGATATTAAAGTGGATTTGTCATTTAAGACCTACTCACAAAGTTACTCACCCTGGTACAAAACAAAACACCTTTCACTATTATTGAGAAATAAATATGTGAGGAAAGCTCCACCATCCTTGAATATTTCTGTGGTTGTTCTTTGCAGGTTCAAAGTTATACTAGAAACTGCTGCTACTAAGCTGGGATCTCTAAATGCCCTGTGGATAATTGGATGCCAGTTGTGGGGGTCAAGTGGCAGCATGAAAGTGCAAAAGATAAGGTAGATGTAGTTGCCATAATGAACAGCAGAGTCAAAGTGGTGATCAGAATAATCTGGCTCCCAGAGATCTAAGGCATTGGCTAGTTGATCATCATGTCCCTAGGAGAGAAATAGATGGGCAGTTTAATAAATTCGTACTTAATCCATATATGTGGAAGAGCTGTGGGTCAAGTAAACAGAAGTCTAACTTGAGTCAACAAAAAAAGTAATTCATGGTCCCTCAGTCAATTCTCAGACTTGAGCCACTTTACAGATTCAGAACCCTTTGAATGAAGGAGAGGCCAAATTTTCTTTGAGGAAGGGCTTCAGCAAATGCTCAAACATTTATACTGTTACTTGATCTCGTAGCCTTACCAAAAGGGCCCTGCAGCCTTTTACCAGGCTGACTGTGCTTTGGTAAAAAGGAAATAGTCAGATGTTGTGCGGATTGCTGTGCATACACTCTGAACTGACACTAATTCCAAGAGATCAAAAATATCACTGTTATCTGTTAAGTAAAGGGGAGGTTTATGGAATTCAAGTGATCAATGGAGTTTTAGTTCAGGTCCATCTCACAGTAGGTCCAGTGTGTCCCCAAACTATGTTCCCTGACCTGTGGGGTGAGGGCTATCATGGTAGCAAAAGCCAACTGGAAGCCACTGGAACTGCCTTTATCTAGAAAAATAGTAAACCAAAACCAATACCACATTACTAGAGGGATGACAGAGATTAGCGCTATTATCAAGGACTTGAAGGATGCAGGGGTGGTAATTTCTACCACACCTCCATTCATGTACCTTTTTGGCCCACCCAATGGATAGTTGTATAAAAGAGGAGAAGGAAATGAAGTAGAAGAGGTATAGTAGGGAAATACTATGATTGTGTGATTGTTTCCTAGTGCCTCATAATAAATTGTCACTAATTTAGCTACTTAAAGCAACACATTTATTATCTTACAATTTCCACGCATCACAAGTCTGGATATATTCAGTGGATTCTCTGCTCAAGGTCTCACCATGCTAAAATTCAATGTATAAGCCTTGATCTTATCTGAGGCTCAGAGTTCTTTTCAATGCTCACTTGTTATTGGTAGTGATTATTTAATTGTTTTTGGTGGTAGAATTGAGAGTTGTGCTTTTCGTTAGCTCTTAAGCGGGGCTAGGAAAACTTTAACCATTGCCTGCCACGTGTCTCTCTCCACTCACCATGGCAGGTTACTCCTTCAAGGCCAATGGAAGGATCGCTCTGACCTCAGGTCTGTCTGACCTTTTTTTAAGGGCTCATGTAGGATAATATTTATTTTAAGTAACACAAAGTCAACTGATTATGGTTGATTATTATTTCTGAGAAATCCCTCTGACATATGAAGTGACATTTATGGGAGTGATGTCCCATCATATTCACAAATCAAATTTACATCCAATGGGAAAGGATTATACAGCACGTGCATATCACGAGGTGGGACTCTCAAGGCCTTCCTCCAGTTTTGCCTGTCAAAACGGAGGGCTGAGTATTTGAAGCAAAATGTATAACTAATAAAACTTAATTTACCCTTTATAAATTGGTAGGAAGGGAATAAAAGCAGTTAAAGAAGAGTACTCTAGCAATGTCTTGAAGACAGATTTTAAAGTGCAAGATGCCTGAGATGTTTAGTTCTGGTTGATTTATTAAAGTAATAAAATTCTAATTATAAAATCCTTGAAAAGAATGAAGTAATGTTGACATGCATTAAGATTACTTACCTCAGAAATGATGTAAGATGATATATGGAATTTCAATAGCATTGGTAATTAGGAATATGAATGGAGGAAAAGAATAAAAGGTAACAAGTTATCCCAGCCAGGATGTCAGGAAGAGTAACAGGAAGAGAGTGATCCAGAAGAAAACTGTGGTTTTGAACAATTAATTCTTAAATAAGAGTTTTAATGCAGTATTTTTCTATGGATGATATAAGAATAACATAAAAGTGTGATTTAAAACAGCACAAATTTATTATTTTATAGTTTCTGGAGGTCAAAAGTCCAAATTGAGACTAGGCCAGAATCAAGAAATCAACATGAACTTGTTCCTTCTGGAGGCTTAAGGAGAGAATCTGTTTTCTTTCCTTTTCCAGCTGGTATGGTTGCCCAAATCCCCCACTAAATTATTTTCTCCGTATTCAAAGTATGCAACAGTAGTTTGAGTTATCATCTTCTAGACCTTCTCTTCCCTCTCCCTCTTCCAATGTAAAGAACATTAACGATTACATTCAGTGCACTTGGATAATTCTGTGTACCCTTCTCATCATAAACTCAGCTGATTAGCAATTTTAATTTGATCTACAGCCTTAATTCTCCTTTGCCATGTAACACAATGTATTCATAACTTCAGAGGATTAGGATGTAGAAATCTTTGTGTATCTACTTTTGTAAACATGAATAGAAGGGAAGCCATTCAAATTATGAATGTTTTGGTTTATTTCACATATTTTGGTTTATTTAATAAAGTTCCCTTTATTATTTTAGCTCTGTGGCTCTATGGCCTTCATTGTTACTAATGTTAACTTTTCTGCTAGTCTACTTGACCTGCTTTGCTCCATCTTAATAGATACTACACACGTTTCCTAGATAAATTATTATAATGTTATTCCCCTAATATAAAAAACAAATTAAGAAAACACTTCAAAGTCTAATTATTGAGTGCTAAATAAAGAATAAATTTCAACTTTAGTGTTCAATGCCCTTCACCACATAATCTATCTTATGTTTTGCGTTATTCTCACAGAATCCTTACGTCAACCAGAAACATTTTTGAAAAATTCTGTCTCATTCAGAATCTTTTCATTAACTTTTGTTTAAATAAATAAGATGTTGAAACTACAAGTTTATATTTTGTCAACATAGAAATATTTTTGTGCATCACTGAGAGTAAAGCATTTAACTTTATTGTAAGGTCTGTGAGCACCACAGATGTCAGCAGGCAAAATTTTAATGTATTTTTTTGTTTGTTTACATGTGAACAATTCTCCACACAAAAATAAGAATGCCTTATTAATATTTATTGTTTTTGCAGGGTCAGAAAGAACACAGTCAATTCAAATTATGGCTATTATAGACTAGAAACAATATGTTACTAAATAACTCCTAAGACTCCCAATTTTATGTTCATAATTTTAAGTGGAAATGACAAAGATACACATATTCCTGATCTCCAAAAGAATCTAGTTAAAAAATTTCAAAGGTAAATATGGTGCATTCATTTTAAGGAAAAAACAAGAACGTCTTTTTTGGCTATTAAAATGATTATACTATTCTTATTGTTCATATTATTACTGAACTAGAGAAAACATATTTTATAGTAGATTTCAGGGAACTCATTCTTTCTCTTTAGGCCTTTCTGGTATCAAAAACTGGAAATCACTTTTTAAATTTCCAGGAAAATATGTGGCTTATTGTAGTGACATAGAGGGGTCACACAGAGGATTCTTTAGGGATCCCAAACAGTCAACAATCATAGGGACAAGAAAAAAAGAACTTTAGAGAAGAATTAACCTTTTAATCCACTCTTGTTTCCTCTTTCCTGTCCTCCCTTCCTCATTTTCATCAATTCTTTTCTCCTTACCTCTCCCATTCTCTTATCTTTTTCCCTCTTCTCTCTTGTTGCTTCTTTACTTTTACAAAAAGCACAGCCTCTTAACACTCTCCAGAATCCCCAGTTTTATCTTGCATGTGTTCTATAGCAGCTCTAGAACTACATGATGACAGTTACCTTGAACTGCGCCCTTCGTACTTTTGTGCAAATATTAGATGCTAGTCACTGTTAAAGAATTTTAATATGTATAGAAATGAAGCCAAAATAGAATCTTATTTTCAAATATTTTGATGGGGAGAGACAGGCAATAAACAATAGAGAATGAATAGTAAGTTATATGTCATGTTAGAAAATAATAACCACTGTGACAGAACTAGAGAAGGCTAGAGTGGTCAGAAATGAGTTTAGAAGTAAGTTGCAATTTATTCTCTTTAAGTCAAATGATCATGGAAATTTTATCTCATTCATAATGTTTTTGTGTGCTCCTTGGCTACAATTTCCTAAGAGCTAAATGTGACTGATCCAACTTGTGTTACTTTACAACTCAATTTTATACTCAAGATAGTTATTTAGTTTATATGGCATTTTTCAAGTAGTCTTATCTCTCTATATATTTGTATAAGTTTATTTGCCATAAAATGCCAACCCAGAGATGTACTAATAAAAATATTCCTTAAATGAGATCTCTCTCCTATCAAATATCATGAGTCTATTTTACAAGAGATTTTAGCATATTTACAAGGAGATTATACTAGGTCACGTCTCTCTTTTTTTTTCCCCTTAGGAACTTCCTCTGAATAGGAATCACTGGATAGCCGCTTAGTTTGATAATACTCAGGGAACAGAAGCTCTGCTCTTCATCAATCTCCACCCTATCTGATTCATAGGTAAATATTACTCCTATATCAAATGAAAAATTACTAGAAAGGTAAACATAACCTAAGAACCATGAACAGACTAATAGTTGTAGTCAGCTCCCCATAAACTGAGTCATTAGGGATACTGTGTTACTTCTCTTGTGCAGATTGTATGAGCACAGGATTTAGAGAGAGTTTATAAACCAGCAGTAGTCCAAAATTCTTTCTACAGAGAAATCAATAGAGAAGTTTCTTCTAATACCAGTCATTAGTAAATGACAGATCTGGAAGAGATAGCTAAGAGTAATATTCTCTTGTTCTGACCTAGTCACATGGAATTATCATGATGGCATCTCTCCTGGAGGATTAAAATCTACTTATGAACAGCTCTGTCGTCTGCTATGATATCTGCATGTTTTCTTATATTATCCATTTGACCCTCACCAAAGCCTGCCTTGGTCAGGCTTTCTGCTTTATCAGGTACACTGTTTGCCCACAGAGCTGGTAACAAGAAGAAACGTTAATTCTCCACTTGGTCTTACACCTGAGCAAATGCCATAGAGTTCATCTGTTTCTGCCATGTGGTAATGGAGCTGTAGTCACATCTGGTTTTAACTTAGCTTCATAGAATAAAATTAGTCTTCATCTCAAGTACCATTAGTAACATAGACTAAGTCCCATAATGCTGCATCTTCTGCATTAATATAACCCTCTGTGAGTATACATAAGTTTCAATGTTGCCCAGGTCCATTGATTAAGGCAAAATGAAAAAAAAAAAGCTGTGAGGTGGGAAACACATTTAGTTGTAAATTTGATTCTCCCCTACTGCTTTATTCATATTTCCTAGTCTCAGAAGCCCTTTCAGAGTAGAATTCTACCCATACGTAGATTTTCCATATTCACTTAAGAATACTTGAATTAACTACAACTTTTGTTTCACTTATTTTGACTAACAAACAGTTCATTTTATCTATGGGTGTTGAGGAAGAAGAATGTCTGTTTAATATTGCTTCGTTTCTCATTTCAGTATGTTGGTTGCAGTGAATGAACATCTTGATTAAAAAAATGTATTTTGTGTGTGGAAGAGCTAAATTGATAATTCATTGTTACAAACCTTTAATTCTATTTTTCAAAGTCATTTCTGTTACCAGGTGAGTGACATTTAGTGTATGTTAGGGGTCAATCTTAGTCCATACCCACTTGTATCCCCATGGGAGTACCATTTGTGATCTAACGTAATCCCTTTGCTGGCTATGCACTGGCCTGTATCCTTGGTGAATTTTACCCACCTCCATTTTCAAATCATTCTTCTCCTGTTATCATTGATAACATTCTTTATGTTAGCTGTTTGATTTAGTACAAGGGGAATTAGTCATGTCCATGACCCATCAGTGCATGTCCAATAATTTCATGAATATAAGTGACTACTCTAGGAGCATCATTTAGACATCTACATTAGCATTCCAGTCTCTTTCTAAGCTGAAAAAAGGATCTTTTTTATTTTTCTATTTTTTTTTTTTGCTATTATTGGGCATCTCCATAGCCTACTTTATCTCTTTTTCTAAATATCCAGAAATATTTTTAAAAATATGTACCCTATATGGGTTTCTTTTGTGCCTCATGATGGAGAGTCATTTCCCTAATGATATGGCAAGTCCACTAGCTACAGCCTAAGTTGTCTAAATGATCCTCTAAAAATAGGAGCATATTTTTTCTTCTATTATTGAATAAACAGCTCATATATCTCTGTCCATTGAATGGACTTGCCGTTACCTTCTTCTATCAAGAATTACTGCATCATGTCAGAAGGCTGCTACTTTCAAATGAACAACGGGGTCTTCAATCTAAACATACCCCCACCTATGAACTACGGAGCTGATTTTACCTCGAATGGAAAGAATTACAGAATTCAGATCACAGAGCAATGACAATGGGGAGCTCTTCTCAGGATCTGTGGTTGAATCTACCAGCAGTGAAGTTACCTTTTCGTATATGTATCATACAAAATTCATTCTTCAGTGTGCTCTTGAACATATCATTTCCATGTTGTGAGTAAGCTTTGGCATGCTGCTCCCTGACTGCTTAAATATCTCTCTAATATCACCCAAGATATGATAGATAATCCTATCCTAAGAATTATCTGATAATCTTCACAGATGTGGACAGTTTTGATGTCCAGTAACAAGCTAGCAATTGCCTTTCAAATGGCAGATTCCAAGTCTAAAACTCAAAAGTAGCACTATCTTGCCAAAGTCCAATCTACATATGTTCTGCATGCAGATATTTTCTCAAACTATCTGAGCTGCTAGATCACAAGTCCTAGAGGGACTTCATGCACCACCACCTCTGTGAATTACTTAATGCTTGCTTCTGCCCACTCAGTTTTATATTTCTTTCTGATAAAGTTGTGAATAAAGGATTCCTGTTTGAGGAATATGATTTTGCCAAAACCAAAGAAACCTCATGGACTCTGAGCTTTTTGCTTATTTACAGTGTCTGTGAAGACAGTAACTTATTTTCACAATTTGAGGACTATCTCCAGTTGCTCAAAACCATCTAATTCCCAGGGATTTTACAGATTGACCCAGGCATTGAATTTACCTGAAATTTTCTATAAGCTTTTATTTGTCATATGGGTGACTAAGGTACTTAACTTTTCCTAAGCTTCTTCCTCTAAAGAGGCAACAATCATGATATCATGAATGTAGTGCACCAACTCATATCAATGGTTACCAAAATATGAGTACCTGATAAGTGGCATCTAGAGTATGGCAATATGCAAATGAATTGAATAGCTATGTGTAATAATTTTCATTCCATGAGAATCCAATCTCTGCCTTGTTGTACTCCAAGACTGAGATTAAAAGAAAGATGATTGGATCCAAGATTATGATAGCTGACAGACATTTTGATTAGAACTTCAATATGCCTTCTGTTCAGGACAAAGTAATATGATTTTTCAACAGCAGAACATTTGGCAGAATGTCTCTGATGAAAATAAAGAAGTCAAACAAAAGCCTCTACATGAATAGAAAAAAAAAAAACAAAACTATTAGCTGTGTAAATGTAAACCAGGAAGATTTTTAAAGAAACCATATAATTTTAATGAAAATGTTTCATACCTTTCAGTAATGCTAGGACTTAGCACTGTATCTTGCATATATTCTGCACTTACATGATATGTCTTTATTACTTGAATCAATATAATCATTTTAACAAGTTAATTTTGTAATTATTAACTGGTGGGGGAACAGAGATGGCTGGGAGGGGCGTGGCAGGAAGAAGGAAATCACAAAGTCTTGCGCCACTTCAAGTCTACATTTTATAGAAACTTTCTCCTTAACTACTCCACCTCTCATGAATACTTAAGCATGGCTCCTTCTGTTCTAAGCAATAACAGTGGTTAATGTACTAATAAAGATGAAGCTAGCTGTATAAAACTGAAGTTGAGTTGTCAAACTGAAAAGCACATGCCAACTGCTATCTCCTGTGTATGAGGATTTAAACTATGCTCTGTCCACAGCAAAATAATCTTCAAAAGGAATATATTACCATACTGGAAAAGAAATTGCATTTCTGGTATATTGCTGCATTTCATTATCGAAACATAAAGACTGAAAGTTTCCTTCTTTCCTCCTTTCCTCCCTCCCTCCCTATCTCCCATCCTTCGTCTCTCCTTCCTTTTTTTATTTCTTCCGTTTTTTCCTTCTTCATACTTTCTTTCATCTCCTACAATTTTGGAAACTATTTTCTTTAAATTTTGCAGCAATCCTTTATTTATAATTTTCATAATGCTACTACTAAATTAATATTAATAGTTAACAATATAATAAATTAGTGGTATCACTGAAATAATAAATATAATTTATTCCATGTTATAGCAAATATAAATTGTACTTAAATTTTCTGACTGTATTTAAACATATACACATATTTTACACACACACATATATATACACATTGTCACACAGTATATGTGTCTATATATATATATATATTTAATCTCATGTTGGGACTATATGTAGAATCAGAATAGAAATAGACATGTTTAAATCTTTTTTGATAAGATAACACTAACTCAATTATTCTTTTTGAGTTTCATTAATATTTAAAATAACAGAGTACTTCTAAGATTTTGTTTTATTGAAGATCATGAAAATTTTAGTCTGAGGAGACAAGGTGACTTTATCGTAAAAATTGATTTACACTGAATGAATCCACGCCAATGAAAGAAAGAAAAGGCAGATGTTAAGCGTAAGGTATTCTTTTGCTTTTTCCTAGGTTGTTCCTGGAAATGGATTCTGAAACAGAGATTAGTGTGAAGTGATAATGGGAGTAATAACGGGATTATACTCAGGTGAGACATGCAGAAGTGAGAGTATGGATAGGATAGGGAATGAAGATAAGCAAAATAATGGCATCGGCTGAAGTCTAGATTCGCTGCGATCCCAGGAGTATAAAGGGGAGAGCTCGGGAGTATAAAGGGGTCAGTTAGATGTTCTGACTGGAGGTGGTGAAGGTTTTTCATGCCAATATTAAACAGCCACTGACAAAGGGGCCCCCTTTTGGGGCAGAGGTATCACCTCCCAGGTAACTCTGGACAGCTCAGCTCCGGATGACTCAGGAAAATTCTGGGAAAGAGCCTGGCTGGAAATTGTTTCCTGGCAACAACATTCAGTTCTATTTTGGTTTATCATCATATACTACTTTTTGTATTTTCTTGCTCAAATTTTTCCAGGTTTGGCCATTGGAAACTCAGTTGTTTCCTGTGTCCCTTTAGGATACCCCCAAAAGTATGATATTTGTCTTCTCCCTTCCTTTTCCTCCCTTCCTTCCTTTCTTTTCTTTTTTAAACACTTTCCTATTTTCTAACACTACAAAATGGTCCAGGTTCATCTTGTATGTTTTCTGTCTCAGCCCTAGAACCAATCATTTTCTCAAGGAATTCTGTTTCCTTTTAATGTAGAATGGTATTAGAAATGAAGATTTAAGTGCTATGTGTCTTTATTACTATGGGGGTGTCATTGCTTTTAGGTACTGTCAGATGTCTGAGCAGGAAAATATATGTGCTTTCACTAACCTGTGTAGAAGTATATATCTATCATATTTCTAATGTAACCACCTATACCTATAAGAAGCTAAGTATGAGTTTATAGTGATATCTCCAATTGCAGTCCATTATCACATTCTGCTGCTGTCTCTCCTTGTTTATCCATAAATTCCAACTCCAACATTGAGAAATTTGGCTACCACCAACCACTTGCCATTTACCTATTTAATTTAATATACATTTATAGCAGTATGACGATTATTAACCGATGACCCATGAAACAAAAAACATCTTAGCAATTATAGTATATGCTTATGTGCATTTCCTTTTGACTTTAGTATTACAGACTCTACACATTTCTAAAATTTTGTATTAGCCCTTTTTCTTTTCCCTCTACCTGTTTCAGGGAAGTCATTGAATACTTTTGTAAAACAGATTATCTTGTCACAGTCTATATTCCTTCCATATTCTTCAACACCCTAAATTTCTTTTTAATTTATATACATTAAAGTTCACTTCTTGTGCCATGAAGTTCTTTGGGTTTGGACAACTACCTAACACCATGTGTCCACCATTACCATATCATATAGAAGAGTTATACTAACTTAACATATTCCCTGCACTTCATCGATTTTACCTTCCCTCTCTGCCTACATCCCCCAGTAGCTAACCACTAATCTTGCAACATTCTTTATAGCTTTGACTTTTCCAAAATGTTATATAATTGGAATCTTTCAGCATGCACCCTCTCCAGACTGGCTCCTGTTGCTTACCAATATTTACATAATATCTACTAATATCCATTTATCTCTTAATAGCTCATTTATTTTTATTGCTCAATAATATTTCTTTATATAAATATACATAGTTACTTTATTAAGTGACATCTTACCTATTGAGGTAAGACCATTTATCTATTGAGTGACATCTTAATTGCTTCTACTCACATGCAGGTTTTTGTGTGGACATAAATTTTCAAAGCTGGTTGGTAAATACCTAGAAGTACAACTATTGGGTCAGTATGGTAAGACAAAGTTAAGTAAGGTAAAAAAAAAAAAGCTACCAAAGTGTCTTCCAAAGTGACTGAATCATTTTTCATGCCCACTAACAATGAATGAGCTCTGCATGTTTGCTGACAGTGTTTTGGATTTTATCAATTCTTAAAGGTTTGCAGTAGCATTTCATTTTTGCTTTAATTTGCAATTCCTTAATGAGAAATTATTTGAGCATCTTTTAATATAACTTTTTTGGCTATCTGTATGTCTTCATTGGCAAAGTGTCTGTTCAGAATCTTTTGCCCATACTTGGATTTACTTGTTTGTTTTCTTACTGTTGAGTTTTAAGGGTCCTTTGTGTATTTTGTTTATGAGTCCTTTATTAGGTATGTGTTTTGTACATATTTTCTCTCAGTCTGGGACGTGCCTTTTTATTGTCCTAATATTGTCTTGCTGAGAAGTTTCCAATTTTAATAAAGCCTATCTTATTAATTTTTTCTTTTGAGGATAGTGCTTTTGGTGTTGTATCTAAAAGCTCATCACCACACCCAAAGTCACCTAGATTTCCTGCTATTTTTTCTTTTAGAAGTTTCATAGTGTTGCATTTTAAATTTAGGTTTATGATCTATTCTGAGTTAATTTTGGTGAAAGGTGAACAGATTGTGCCCAGATTGTTTTTTTCATATGGATGTGAAATTTTTCCAGCACCATTTGCTAAACTGACTATACTTCACTGAACGCTTTTTGAGCAAAGATCAGTTGACTATATTTATTTATGGGGATCTATTTTTGAGCTCCTTACTATGCTCTATTTCTCTGTGTATCTATAATTTTGCCAATGTCAGACTGTCTTGATTACTATAGCTATCCTGAAGCCAAGTAGTTAGAATCTCCAAATTTGTTCTTCCTCTTTAGTATTTGTTGGCTATAATAGCTTCTTTCTTTCCATATAAACTTTAGAATCGGTCTGGTGATACCTTCAAAACGGTTTTCTGGGAATTTGATCAGGATTATGTAGCATCTATAGATAAGAATAAGAGTAAAGTTGGCTTGTTAACAATATTGATCTTTCTAATTCATGAAAACAGAATATGTCTTCATTTACATAGATTTTTGCTTTATTTCTTCAGATTTTTATAGTTTGCATCCTTTATTTATTTTGTGAAATTTACACGTAACTATTAATTTTATTTGGTCCTATGATAAATTATATTGTTTTTAATTTCATATTCCATTGTTAATCCTACTATGTAGGAAAGAAATTAACTTTTGCATATAAACCTTGTATCTAGCAATTTTGCTATAATCAGTTATTATTCACAGAAATTTTTGTTTGATTTTTATGATTCTTTGGAATTTTATACATAGACAGTCATGTCAATTGCAAAAAAACACACAAAAAACAAAAACAAAAAACAAAAGACAGCTTTATATCCTTCTTTCCAATGAGTATACATTTTATTTCTTTTTCTTATCCTATTATACTACCTTAGACTTTCAGTACAATTTCTGTTAGAAGTTGTGAGAAGACACATCCTTGCCTTATTTCCAGTCTGATGGAGAAAGAGTCCAATTTTTCTCCCTGAAGGATGACGTTAGCTGTAAATTTTTTGTACATGTGCTTTATCAAGTTGAGTAAGTTTTGCTGTACTCCTAGTCAGCTGAGAGTTTTATATCTTAAATGAGTACTAGACCAAACAAAAAATTCTGTACCTATTGATGTGATCATGGAAATTTGAATACCTCAGTAATTTGATGGTGATCAGGAAAAATATATGTTCTACACAGTATTATTTTCTTGTGGAAGAAATAAATCGACAGAGAAGGTTAAACATAAAAAGACAAAAAATAAAACTGCTATCATTTGTTCAGAGTCCAACTATTTCTAGAAATGACTGTACACATGACTGATCTACATTTTCCCTTTATTTTTTAAAAATTTATTTCCTTCTTGATCTGTACTACCAGTAATTATAAATCTCTGTACAAAAATGTTACCCCAAAATACATAGCCATAGACATGCTTACATCCTCATATTCAAAATAATAATGAATACTACCCAAAAGTTCTCTAAAACTTGGAATGTGAAAATAAGTTTTGAAATCTATATTGTGCGTGAAATTAAAACTTATTTTCTCACATTATGATTGAGTTAATTACTTTTGCATGTTTCTTTTGTGGCAATTGGCTTCATATTTCTACAGACCCAATACTAAGGATATTAACTCTTTGCCTCTTATATGTAACATGTATGGTTATAAAATGTTTTACCTTTTAATTGATTTCCTTTGAATGTTTATGATATTGATTATAAGTCTTTAGTTATTTGAATTCTTTGGCTTTTTATTTATATTTTAAGAAATGAGACTCAAGTTAATGTTTACAAAAAATATTTACTTAATATCACCAACATTTCTCAAATAATATTTCCCTTCCTCACAAACTTTAAATAGCATATAATTCATATGTAGTTTTTTTTCCTTCTTATTTGAGACTTTTCTAATTTTTCTACACTATTTCTCTTGCTTATATTTTCTTGCCTGAATAACTATTTGGTTTTAATTGTTGTGGGCTTGTACCCATATAAACATTTTCTTGTATTGTTAAGATATTTAACTATCTTATTATTTTACTATCCAATAATTAATTTTGGGTTTCTATATGTAAGCAGTTTTTACTTATAACGCTTCTAACACTAAGTGTGTGTTTTCACTTATACAAATTAGTTCTCTAAGTCCCCAGACACCAAGTGGGTGTCCAGCAATTCCATTCAAATCTGACGCTAACTACTTGGAGTGAGTGTGGGGCCCCACAGGTTAAGGGCTCTGGCCGGTAAGACTGCTGTTCCTCTTTAGACGTCATTCAGAAGTCCTGGGCCTACCAGCTGGCTTTAAACTGGGGGTCCCCACAGTTGCCTCTCAGATTAGATAATTCTCTAAAAGAACTCACAGAACACAGGAAAGCACTTTATTTACTACTATCAATTTATTATAAAAGATATTAATATAACTCACAAACTGCCAAATGGAACAGATGCAAATGGTAAGGTATACGAAGGTAGGTGGCATAGAACTTTTACAGCCTATTCAGGATGCTACACTCCCAGCACCTTGGTGTGTTCATCAACCTGGAAATCCTCTGAATCCTGTCCCCAGGGGCTTCCACTGAGGTATCATGATGTATGTGTGATTGCTTAGCTCATTGGCCATTGGCAACTGAACTCAACCTCCAGCCCCTCTTGCTGGCTCCCTTGAAGTCAGGAAGGTGTGCTGAAAGTTCCAACCTTCTAATCAGGCCTTGGTCTTTCTGGTGACCGGCCCACATCCTGAGGCCATCTAGGAACCCCCAGCAGCCAGTTCTCCCATTACTATAAAAAAGAAACTCATCACTCTGTAGATTCCAAGGGTTTTATGAGCTGTGTGCCAGAAACTAGGGCCAAAGGCCAATTATTTTGTAGTGCACCACAGGACGAATGTACTTTTTTCATTTTCCTCTTTTCAAGGCATTTTCTTTTGCTTCTCCTTACATTTTTGTCTCATTATGCTTCCATCATAGTGCTTTAGTTTTTATTTTTATACTCTTTTTTCCTGTCGACTGATTATTTATTTTCTTTGGTTAATAATGAAAAAACATATTTAGGGTATGCATTTGCTTCTGATTCCAACTTTAAGAGCACTATATGTATTATTGTTGTTATTGCCAATGTTATTTTCTCTTACATTGCCATTATAGTTTTGACTTTTTCTCTATATGTAAATCTAAAAGAATAGCTTCTGACTCATGTCATGACTAGATTCTTTTGATAAAGTCTTGAGCCATGTTTTATTTAATCATGGTCAGAAAATATGGTTTCTAACACTGTTCATTTTTATGTATTTAATTATTTTGAGTGGGGGAGATTGACGAAGATTCTTTACTTTACCAAACTTCAGTCAGGCTCCTGAACTTTCTCGCAGGCCCATCTGTTACAGCCCAACCAGGCCCATTGCCCGCTGCTCAAGAGGAAGCCAATACACTGAGACGGCAAAGGTCACAGTGGAGGAAGAGTTTAAACTCTCAGGGCACTATGTGAGGAGATGGGGGGAGTTTCTCAAATCCATCTCTCCAAGAATGTTTGGGTCATGTTTTTAAAGAAAGTTTAGTGGGCAAAGGGATAAGAAATTGAGTCTGCTGATTGGCTGGGGATGAACTCATGGGGGGGGAAACAGAAATTCTCTTCTTGTGATCACTTGGTTCCCAGGTCAAAAGGCTAGATGAATTAATTCCTTGGTCTGGGCCCCTGATCTGTTTGAGTCAGTTGTTCCACCAGAATGCAGGGTCTGTAAGATGTCTCAAAGATCAGCCTTAGATTTCATAAGGTTATCTATGGGACCAATAAGGAAAGCAAAGAATCTTTATGACCACCAGCTATGTAACTCCTGACTAGTAAGCAACGTTAAAGGAAAGCAAGCTAGGGAACAATGACTGCTTATTATATATATATATAAAATATATGCCTATACATTTACAGAGTTTAGACCCTTCCTCAGTTCCCATCTTATGGCCTTGTATTAATTGTATTAATTTTATAAAGTTTGATTTCACATCTGTGTACCTCCTTATAAAATCCAGTTGAGCAAGGACCCAACCCTCCCCCTGTAATCTTCCATATCTAATCACTCTTAGTATCCAATCAGGCTCCTTATCCTTCACCATCCTCCAGCTGGAGTCTGATCACTCTGGCCTGTCCCCAGCAGTAATCCTGTGAGGTTGGCTTAGCTAGAATCCCCCCTACTCCTGATGTTTCCTTTCTTCTTAATGATTTTTCATCCACTTTCCCTCACCCTGATTTTTGACTATAAATTCTCACTTACCCAAGGTGTATTTGGAATTGAGCCCAGTTCTATACTGAGATCCTCTTTTCCCTATTGCAATGGTCCTATATAAAATCCATTTTTTACCACTTTAACACAGTTCAGCTCTGTTTTGTTGTTGTTGTTGGAAGGGGTTAGAAAATGACTATATCTTAGACTGTACTGATGTTCTTCTCATTCTTTAAATGTTATTTTTTATGAAGGATATTTGTAGGATTTTTTCACCTTATTATTTGTTAGTGTTGGTCTTCTTCAAGTATTTTATTTTATTTTGTATTAGTTTGGGTGACAAAGTGATTATTTTTAATTCAACTTGTTTAATATTTGTAATGAATTGTTTTAAAATATTCCTCTAATTATTTAATTATAAACATATTGTATCTTTTGGATCTGTAACTTGTGACTTGTTTCCTCCCTTCCTTCCTTCCTTTTCTTCTTCATTTACTTTCTCATTCTCTCCCTGTATCATTTAAATTTGTGTCTTTTCCTCCTAGACTTTGGAAGACTTCTTTAGGGTCTTTTTATGTAATAAGTTAAATGAAGACTCTTTAAGTAATTACTATCACTTTCTTCATAGTATCTTGAAGTAATGCCAATATATTCTGCAGTTTTTAATTAAATACGCATATTTTCTATGTTCATTTTAAATACTTCAAACATAATTTTTGTCTTCATGAAGTAGGTTTATTTTAATCTAATAGACATTATTAGATAAAATTTTGAATTTTCTTATTTTGCCCTCAAGCCTGCCTATTCTTATTTTATGTCCTCAATAACTTATTGCTTAGAAAATTTATATAAAGAGAGTTTTATTCTTATTCCTCAATATGGCTCCTTATTTTGAAATAGATCATGTCTTCATACTTCTTAGGAAGTTTATTATTCATATGTTTCTTCAGTTTCTTCAGTTGATTACTTTTTCTGTTTTCTAATCAATGTAGAGGAAGGGAAGTCTGTTTTGTTTTTCTTTCATAATTATATCTTTTTCCTCAGAATAGGCACTGGCTTGGGATTTAACAGTGATTTACTGAGTACCTTTCATGTCTAATCAAGAGAAAAAAAAATGGTCAGAGTGGTTTTTAAATCCAACAATATAATTTTCTTTATTTAACATATATTAGAATTCTAGTCATCAAAATAAGAACTATGACAAAATACACAAATAATAAAACACAAATGATTATATGCAAAGTATAACATTTATTATTTAATATTTAGAAAACATTTACTACCTTGAAAATTTATTGAAAATCTTCACAGAAAGATTCCAATATTTTCCAAATTTTATGGAAATACACCAAAGGAATTATTTTAGAAGTACAATGGGGCAAGTGTTGTGTGTAGGTACAGGGAATAAAGTAACTTTGTGAAATAGAAAAGCATGATCAAAGTACATTGATGAGTTATAATAAATTATTAATTAAATGGTAGGAGACTGAATAAACTTTAGGCAATTGATAAAACATATGTATATAGTTCTAAAATATATCTATAAAAGAATTGAGTGTATGCTAAATAGAATTCTCATATAAACTCACATGCCATTTATTAATGATTTTTGGAGAAGAAACTCATACTCAGATAATCACCCAAAATATACTCCAGATAAATTAAGGAGCTGGATATAAAAGTAATAGTTCAACAACTAGAATCAAATTCCACTCATAATGTATTATATGTAAATTTAGGAAAGTATGCCACAAGTAAAAAAATCCTAGAGGATAAATACAGACAAATTATTACCATTTGGAAATGTGTGTATAAAATCTTCAAAGAAATAAAGGTGGGATAATATTTGAACAACTATGAAGTAAAAATAATGTGTCTGAAAACTTTAAATGAGCATTAGCAGTGATTGAAAAACTGAAAAAATAAAATAGCAAAGCATTTCATAAAAAAGCTTCAAATTAGAAGATAAACATGTAAATCATGAATATCATTTTCACAATAAATTTGCTAAATCATTTAAAAAATAATTGATAAATCTTAATGCTCAAAGCTTGTGATTCGATGGACCACCTTTTTGGGAAAAAATTAACAATGACACGTGACCCCAAAATATGGCCCTTTGGCATTTGAGAAAACAGCACAAGCGGGGCGTCTTCTGAGCATCTCCTGTTCTTCTCTGAAGCAGGTCATGAAAGAATCCTCCAACCTTCCTCTAAAGTAAGTCATAAGGCTTCATTCCAGAGGTGCCCTCTCTATACTGAGATAAAAGAAATGTCCTTATCTCTAAAGATAGAGGGACATATAGAACAATCTGAACAAACAGGCCTTGCTAAGTACCCCTACCAGTTTATTACCATTAGATCGTATCCCCTTTGTCTAATTACACTTTTGTACAACCGTAAACTTTTCATCAAATCTAAGCATAAAAACACACTTTTAAGCTTAGGTTTCTTTGGGTCACCTATTTATTTAGGTTTTCATTTCTGAATGCTCCTGTGTCACTTAAAACTTATATTAAGTAAATGCATATGTTTTTCTCTCATTAATCTATTTTTTATCATAGGTGTTTGAGTCATAAGACTTGCAATGGGTGAGGAAAAGATTTGGCTTTTTCTCCCCTGTATTATATATAAGGGGATTTCTTTAATGTCTTAGAAAATTTGTTAAAGTTGTTCATTTCTGTCTAAATACAAAAATAAATTACTAGAACCCTATTATATACAAAATATTGTGGTCATCTGGAGACAGTGAAGATTTTAAAGATCTTAGTTACAAAAGTAAATGTAGTAGTATGAGAAAAAGGCTGATGATATTATATTAATATATGAGGATATAATCATTATATTATTTATTATAGAAGTTTTCACAGGACAAAGATATAAAAATATTAAAATATGTATTTTAATGTGAACATTAAAACAAAATCACTCTGGTCATAAGTAGATGAGCAAATAATAGAAAATGAGATCAGAAAGTTAATCATGTGGGAACAGATGATATAGTTGTTTTGTATTTTGTTTAGAATTTTGAGGACACAAAAAAGAAAATTGCTAATGAATCATTTGATATCTTACAATGTCACTCATGATTGAAATACAGATAAAAAATAATTACATATTTGATCAACTTAGCGAGGTTTTCAAAAATTGCAAGCATCAACACAGATAAGCATATTAAATGGTCTGTCTCTTCAAATACTGTTTAAGTTATAATTAAAAATAATTTTATACTATTTATCAAGAATCTTATAAATCCCCACACTTCTTGACTTAATAAATCCCTTCTGAAATTCGAGTCTATGTAATTTGTTATATATAACCATAATTCATTTGTAAAATTTTTACCACAGGTTTGTTTAGAATAGTCAAACATTAGGAACAACAAGTATGTCACTAGAGGAATTTATAAGCATGTCATGACTGCTAGGTTTTTAAAAGGTTAATATATTATTTGTCCTTTTCCTCACCAGAATTTGGAACCAATTGAGGAATAGAAAAAGGAAATAGGTAAATGGAAATCAAAATTATCTCTTTTTTAGAAATTAAGATGTTTCAGCAATAAAGCCTATGTCTGCATGAAACTTAGACAAATTTAGCTGGTCACACATTGTTTACCTGTGTATTTATGGGCCTCTCCAGAAAAAAAGACTAACAGTTTTACCACATACCAAAGAGAAGATGATAATAAATAATATGCACAGGCTAGCATATCTTAAAACATATCTTGTAAGTGGCTGAACAACAGAGACTGAGTTCTTTCTCTGAAATTCATGAATTTGTGGGAGCAAGGAGTAAGGAGAGTCACATGACAGTGATTCTTCCTACAGAAAAAGAAGCCAGAGGAAATTAGGACAACTCCAAATTTATGGATCATTTTTAAATCTATGTTAATATAATGCACAGTAAATATAACATAGAATATAAACTGTAAGTGCTAAAATACATCTATAATTTAAATGTAGCTTTGTAGTTATATCTTACTTTGATATACAATTTTTAGATTATAACCTCTATTCACTATGGTATTTTTTTCTGCTTGATAACTATTGTAATAAGCTATCTAAACTTCTTGGTAATGAAAATACTCATAACACTAAGAGTTTTACAAATTATTTTCATAACAATGTAAGAGATTTTAAAAGTATATTGCAGAAGCACAAGTAGTGTTTGTGAAGTCATTAAAAAATAATTTTCCTGCTGAAAAGAATATAATACTTCAAGCCTCTATTAATATAAAGAACTTAAAGCTTAATTAATTTGGGGGATCACAATGAAATTATAAAGAGAAAGAAAGAGAGAGGGAGAGTGTTTACATTTAAATAATTTTCACAATCAAACTGTTTACAAATATTTAAACTCACCTAAAGTGACATTAGTATTAACAAATGTTTAAGTGATAAAAATCAGTAGAATTCCTAAGAGATGAGGTACTATACTGTATGCTAGAATTGTGATTTTTTGTTTTCATCACAGCAATAAATGAAAGTGCTTAGAATAAAATGTTAACTCTCTAGGAAAAAATGTAAAAATAATGGAAGAAAAAATAATAAATTTTCAGTGTCTTAAGTATTGTAAATATATTAAAATACTTGTTTATAGTTTAATCATAGAAACAAACAATATTAATCTAAAAAGTATATTTTAATCATTTTTTGCAATCTAGGTAGTAGATATTTGTTACCATTATTATAAGGCTGATACAGAAATATATTTTCCTCATATAGTCAACTATATCAAAATATCTTGGTGATTTCAGTATGGATAAAAAAACTTAAAGTGTGAGTAGTATAAGAAAAGGTAAATGTAAGGGAAGACTAGTTCTTCAAGAAAAGGCTGGTTAGATATAATCTGGTCTCTCTCTCTCCCTCCCTCTTTTTAAATGTGTTGAGGAGTAATAGTGAATTTGTGTATATTTGTACAAGATTTAGTGTTATAAAACTTTTTTAATATTAAAAATCCTTTAATCAAGAATATATTGAAGCAAGCTGTCTGACAAGGGTAATTGTTTCCCTGAGATTTGAAATGAAAGGTGAAATGATAACATTTTCTTCTGACATTGCTATTGCCAGCAAATGACTTGCTAAAATGGTACATATGAGTGATGTACCCATTTTCTAAAATCACCTGAATCTGTTACTTAAGAGTCAAGTTATCATGAATTTTAATGTTCAGAATAAGATTTCTTAAGAAGATGGAACCTTTTAAGAAGTAACTTCTTATCACACATAGTTTGATTGCTTGAAATCTGACACTTTCCTAACACTTAATGATTTTCTTCATTTCTTAGATGAAGAAACCAATGAAATGTTGTAGGGTATATTTAAAAACAATGTCCAAAGTCTTCAACAGGACAGAAAAATTTTAGAAATACTTCCCTGAATCAAATGCAACCAAATATTGCATTAGGAATCTGTTCATGGATGCTCCTAAACTGAGTTGTTCAACTTTCTCACTTTTGATTATGATGTGCTTATTGATTCAGCATCACACAGAATATATAAAGAACACTTAAGTGTAAATAACACCACAATTTCTAAATCCATGTTTTATCTGAATATATAACATTATTTAATATCACCAAATATTTGCTGCCAACATTTAATAGAGTTTTAACTTTTCTAATTTAACAGAATAAAGAGTCAGGAAGGCAATCAATTGCATATGGAACTTGATCTACAAGTAGAGGTAGCTATAATTAAATTGCATATAAATATTCTGACAGTTTGAATTGTCTGGGAAGAAACTTGAAGTGCAGAAGTGGAAGAGATTTTCAGGGCCATGCTCATGTGAATGGTAAAGGAGAGAGGGTGTAGGGGTGTGTGGGGAGAGACTTTAGAGTATCATACACCTCTATACTTTAGGAATAGAGAGGAGGAAGGAAAGTGGACTTGCCAGGAGGAGCCCTAGACTGCAGTGCATCTGTGAGAATTTCTCAACCAGGTAAATGGAGGGCTCCAGAGCAAAGCATGCCTTAGTGGAGCCCAACCTCTCCTTAGCTAAAAAGGATCTGGAATCTGGTACGCTTGCCTCACTCTGTCTGTAAAAATCTCACACATGCATTGTCATGGCATGAATACTGCAGTTTGAGGTTGCCAGGTAACTACATGGCTCCCAGCAAGTTCTCATTTTAAGGGAGATACGAGTGGCACACCTCATGGCTGCCACAGATAGCTTGGCAGAAATACAAAATAATAATTGCTTTCATTGATATTATGGAATTATTAGCATTATTTTGTATTTTATCGCATATGTTTGATATTTGCAATTGCAAACTATGAGGTTTTTAGAAACATTTACCTACCGTTGTTGCTATACCCATTGAGCGCCCCATGGATGGTAAAAAATAAACAAATAGAAAACAACAGAATAATAAACATAACATAAATAATAAATACAGTAGCACAACTCTTTAGATAGCATTTACATTGAATTGGATATTATTAATATACATAATCCAGAGATGATCTAAAGTGAACAGGAGGATGTGTACAGGTCACATGTAATACCAGGCAATTTTATATAAGGAACTTGAGCTGTGGATTTTGATATTCATGGAGGTCCTGGAACTAATCCCCCACTGATGACAGGAAATGACTGTTGTTGGCGTATGCACTTTGAATTTTTCCATAGAGCCTAAATTGAAGGAAACAAAGCTATAATACAGGAGAAGAAAATCAATTAGATGTGTCTACTTTCCTGAACTCTTGGCCATTCATGACTTGCATATTATTCACTGTCATAGATCGGGTTCCCTAGAGACAGAATTTAAGATGACGAATCAAGTAATCCTAATTTATTAGAAAGTTTTCCAAGAATAGTCTGGAAGAGCAGTGAGGAAATGAGACTGGGAAGGAAAACAGACCAACTGCCAAGCAAATAGACACAAAGCAGAAGTTCACAAAGCAAAGTCCCGCAAAGGGTGATTTTGGTTTAGTCACATGTGAGGAGGAGCACTGGAGACCCTCAGCCTCACACTTCAGGGTTGATTGGTTGGTAGGGGCCAGAGTTCAAGTGTACATACTCCTGCTGGAATAGTCGCCGAGGAAGCGCTGGCCCTGGAGGGGCATGGTCTCCAGGTGCATGCAGCTAAAGCAAGCTCTGGCATCCTGAAAATAGTCCTCCCACAAAGAGGATCCGAAAATAACTATTAGGAAAAAAAGATTGAGCACAGAAAATGGGAGACACTAACAGCATAGATCACAGAAAACATGAAACCATGGCCAATATTATGATCTGGCTTTCTTGGTCATATAAGAATCTCTTTACAGTCCACATTTGAGAAGTCCTTGATTTAGAGTGACATTTCTGTTGACTGAGGTTTTAGCTATAAAAATGTACACACAGATAGTTGTAAAAGAAAATAGAATTTCTGGATGATTTTATCTAGGCTACTGTACTCAAACACTACTGAACCTCTGCACAAAAGAGTAATAATTTTTGTTGCTTCTTAAGCATCCTCTGACTCATGATAAAATATATTATTAAAAAGGAAGAAATTACTATACTTTGTTGTTTGCCTTAGTAGGTGTATAAATACATCTAAATCATTTGAAAACCTTAATAAAATTTGTTACTATTACCCATCATATTAATTAAAATGGAGTATTAAAAGACAACACTATTTTGAATTTGAAGAGGTCTGTCATACTTTGAAGATAATTAATAATTTAAGATTCATAGCTTTATATAAGATGAACAGTGTGAGATTGGATAACATAAAATGTTCTCTGTAATGCCTTAAGTCTTACTAATTTTTAATGAGAATAAATATAAGAGTATATCCATAGCAAATGGGTTTCAATAGAATTGGTGATAAAAATCAGCAGGCTGTGTTCCATGTTATGCCCCCAAATACATTTTATTTTGTGTGTACATTCTTTATAAATTTTTCAATGCCTTCTGGTGATATGATACTCCTCGATTTGCTAAAGATCCCGTCACTCGTTTTTAAAATTTATTAGTTAATTTTAATTGACAAGTAAAAATTGTCCCATCATTCTTTATTATATTAATTGTTTAGACTCTGGAGTATATGAGTTTGTGACTTTTGTACAAAATCTTGTTGGTTTAGCATTCAGCAGGAAATAAGATTGAGACATCCTCAGGTACTTATACTAACATAATTATCTCTTTCTTCAAAGTTTCAAAGGATTTTCATTGCAATACTATCCAGTAATCTGGGGAAATAAAGGTTGTATTTAAGAGGTATACTTTACATTGAAGCTGAAGAAATTACACATCCATACTTCAAGAATGTAACTGATGACCTAATTCTTATAAATAAGCAAGAATTGGAAGCTATTACTCCAAACAAAATTTATAACAGATCTGAATCTTTTCCAGTTTTTGTTATTCAAATAATTCAAAATGGATGAGGATATTGACATGCAGATGGAGAGATTTCAAAAATTTCTCATATCCAGACATGTAATATATGAAGGATAAATTTGTTAATCAAAATAAGTGTATGTTTCAAAAATTTCTTCTTGCAGATATTTAATTTTGAAATCAATATCCTGGAAACTGTCTTTGTTATCTCTTTAATTAAAGCCCAAATAAATCCATTTTAACACAATATTGGTTAAAATATGTTGTTGTATAAAAACATTGGGACTAAAAATATTGAGCCTTTCTCTGGATCAGTCTTAAAATATCTCTTGAAACTTGCCAGATTGATTTCTTAGTAATGGCTTACAACTTCCTGGTAGAACCAAGATACAGAATAGTATGTATACAAGTATAGGACCAGTTTAAATTTCCTGTTCTGAGGAATATATTTAGAGCAAGGTAGTTTTATAGATATTTACTCAAAATATTAATACGATGCTTTAACTAAGAAACTATAAAGGGTAAAACCATTGAATGCAAGGGGACAATGACAGCAACAACATGATGTAATATAACCATAAGGCAGAGTCTAGTTCTAATATCTTGGCCTTACCTATTGATTATGCTGCCTCACAGATCAGGGACACTGGACATCATGTGTCCACATTTCATGACTGTAGAAGGACCACAGAATTATCCGGACAGCTGCACTATTGATATACAGAGGTTATTTTTTATCAGTTTCCTTCATATTCCCAAGACATGTATTTAATTAGCTTTGAGAAGTTAGACTACTGTCATTAACTGTGAGGTAGCCGTTGCTGCTGTGTCTCTCTCTTGAGCATACAGAAGATAGTCCCAGATGCTGCCACAGCTCTATTTGTCCTCTTGGGCCCCTAACATCTCTGTATTTCAACCATCAGTTTGGCTTCTGACACATTAGCTACTGCTAAACACAAATATTAACTTAGTGATTTAGTGTCTACCTACTAATTTTTCCATAAAAAATCATGACTCAAGTTTAAAAATTGAAAGTAAGTGATTTCTAGATAAGACGTTCTTAAATTTTCTCTTTGACACATCCCTTCTGTTTCAAAAACATAGTAATAAGAGGCAAAGTGAAAAATAGAATATCAGATAAAGCAATATTAAGAACAAAGATAAACCTATTAATGAACCAAAGAGGGAACAGGGCTGGAAGGAAGTAAGCAGAGCTGACCTGAGGCATTGTGACTTTAAGCACCAAGAAAGGAGCAGGCAGTGGTCGGTCAGATATATTACAGTGGCTTCTGCAAGATAAAGGAACTAAGACTGCTTCAAAGGTGAAAGTGAGTCAAAAAAGTTATTTATAGGGCCTGGGTATTTGTTCCCATTGTGAAAAAGAAGTCTGGTAAAACAAACAAACAAAAAACCTGTTTCCAATAATCTAATACTTCTGATTTTAGTGAGCTACTGGTTGGTAAAGCTGTAGGAATGTGCATGGCCAAACTCAGGAAGTGAACCCAAATGCCCGCTGGATTTTTGATTGGGTCTGTATTATCCCCAATGCCATGGTAGGCAGGAGCTGTGAATGTCATTTGGAATTATAGGGAAGAGCATAGAAGTGATGGAGGTAACCATAAAACCATTGACCATGCTTGCAGCTCTGGCTTGGGCAAGGCAAAGGCATTATATGTAACCAAAATATTTGTACCCTCATAATATTCTGAAATTTAAAAAATAAATAAAGAGACAAAATTAAAAAAAAAAACAACTATTGACCATAAAAGGATAATTACAGAAGGAGAAAAGAAAAGAAACAAGAAAACTTAAAGAGATAAAATAATTGCTTAAAAATATTAGAAAGTATTACTGAGGATTTAGTTTGTTTCCCGTCATTGAAGTAGTATGAGTATGGACATACAGCAGTGTGGCCAGGGTGTTTAGAAAGGCTCTAAAACATCAAAGGAGTAGCCAGATTTAAATGATTTTTGTTCTGAAAATATCTCAGTGGAACTGGTTCCAAAAAGTATTTCCAAAAATGAAAAACTGTACTGTATAAAAAAATAGCCAGCAATCTTGACCATTTGAAAATGAAATCATTTCTGAAATGACTGATGAAATAAAACTTATAGAAAATGTTCAAGGTCTTCAGAATAAGTATATTTAAGAATATCAACAAAATAAATGAAGGGATAATTCCATTAATAAAAGAGTAATAAAACAAAACAAAATGGGCAGAAGTTTCTGAAAGATAATATAAAATCAATTAGTTTAAGAGACATTGTCATTGGAATAAAAGTTCACTTAGAAGGAAGACAATCTAGACTAAATACAAACTAAGAAAAAAATTGTGACTTAAAGAATATTAAAAGGTTGAACATCCCTAATCCAAAAATCTAAAATCTGAAATTCTCCAAAATCCCAAACTTTTGAGTTCATGTAAGAACTCAAAAGTCCTTTTGAACTCCACAAAAGGAAAATTTCACACTTGACCTCATGTGATGAGCATGGTGAAAATGCAGACAAAGCTTTGTTAAATACATAAAATTATTTAAAATACTGTATAAAATTACCTTCAGCTTATGTGTATATGAAGCATCAATAAATTTGCATTTAGATTTGGGTATCATTCCCAAGATATCTCATTATGTATATGCAAATATTCCAAAATAAAAAAAAATATCTGATATCTGAAATATGAAACATTTCTGGCCCAAGTATTTCAAAATAAGGCTAACTAAACCTGCACTGAAGAATGTACTGAGAAGTCAATATACATCACAAAATTACAAAATTATAAATGAGAATTTATAACCCAAATGAATATGAAGAACACAAATTAATATTTTTATTTTAATTAATTAATTAATTAATCTATACACCATAGATGTACATATATGAGGGTACATGTGATAGTTTAATACATTCATATAATGTATAATAATCAAAATCAGGGTAATTGGGATATCTATCACTTTAAACACGTTATGCTGGAAATATTTGAATTATTCTTTATAATTATCTTAAAATATATAATAGATTTTTGTTTACTATAATCATTCTACTGATTTTTCAAACACTCGGTCTTATTGCTTCTATCTAATTGGCTAATACCTTTTCAGAAATTGATCTCTGCGTCACATAACATCATCTTTTTAACCATCGATGATACATTTACCCCACCACTGCAGCACTGTACTCAAAGAAGTTGATGGTACTGGGACGGCAAAGATAAGAAATTTATTCAGGTTGATTCTCACCCAACTCTGGAAAATGTAAAGAAGGGGAACAAAGAAAGTGTGATTTCCCCCCCTGGAGAACAGAGGAGGGAAGATTTTAGATCACCTGTTTACCACTTCGAGAGTGAAAGAAACATTTATGTGATTGAATATCAATTGGATTTAATATTTGGTAATGTCAATGTTGGCTTTTTTTAAAGTACAAACTTAGCCAAAACTTAGAGAGATATGCTGTATACCAAGGGTTTTCAAAGTATTCCATGGTTCAGAATCACCTGTGGGACTGATTACAAACTAGTGGTCCCCACAGCTTGAGTTTTTGATTCAGCGGAATTGCTGAAAGGGCCTAGAATTTGTATTTCTACAACTTCCCAGGTGATACTGATGCTGCTGAACGAGGTCCACATATATTTAAAACCACTACTCTATATTATTACTCAAACTCAGTGTTGTGGGAAAAAAGATCTTTTCCAACTTTAATTGAGTGGCTAGTCCTTTGTTACTGTATGTGCCTGCTTTCCCACGTAACCAAGTCATTTGGTGGTGCTTACTTTACTTCATATCTATTCTAAATATGGAAATTATTATCTGAGCATTTTTGTATGTTTGACTGGCAATTTGGTTAGTTTTTGGTTCAATATATTTTAAAAAGAACAGTTAGATTTATGTTTTCTTTTGCTCCAAACTTTATTCAGTCTTTCTTTCTCTAAATTATATCAATTTCACACAGAATTTGAATGGGTGTGTATATTCCTAAAAAAAGTTTGTAAGATGTTTTAAATACCTTTGAAAGGTGTCATGTATTTGAAGGGAATGGCATAGATTACCTTAAAATGTCTTGAGACACTTTAAAATTGTTGTCTCATTTATTCCTTTCTGTTTTTCTCTTCTTTCTTGGCTAACTTGATTCTATTCAATTACTGAGAAGTGCCGTCAAGCATGTGAAAAATTTCAACTTCTTTGGCCTAAAGATGTAGGCTCACAAGGAGATAAATAATTGCATAGGAAAAAAATGATTAACAATATTGCTTAAGGATTTAGTGAATACTCCACCAGTGAAATAGTGTGAGCATGGATATAGAACTACTGTGTAGATAGAATGTTCAGAAAGTATATCAAAGATCAAAAGAGTGGCCAGATTAAATCCTTTTTTGCAACCAAAGAAACTTCTGAAGGAAAGGGTATTAAATATTATCCATTTAAGCATTCCAGGAAGTATCTCTCAGTTTTCCATTAAATCCCCTCTTGAAAGTTTAAAAAGAAGGTATTAAAAACTATACCATTAAAGACTATTTCTGAGAGTAAACAGATTATAAGTGATTTATGTTTCTATGAAACCAAGTGTCTGTCACCATAATAACGGTAACAAAATATTTTGTTTTGTTGATTTGTTTTTCTTTGATTTAATTACTCTCTGGCCCATAGGCTCAAACACACTTTGGGGGAAAAATAATTATTTTTACTTCAACTGTGTAAGTAATGTTTCTGGAGTCCTCTTTTTGTAAAATCCTAAATTATCCTCCTATAGCAATATATTTATTTTATACATAATCAGAAATTGAAATACTCAGTAAAGAAATATTGTAAAATAGCCTGAATTAGTTGTTTTACATTGCATTATAATAAGGACATTCCTAACTAACAAAAAACTCTACAGTCTCAGAATAACACATGACATTTTGTCATTCATGTGCTCCCTTGGTGCAGATATAAATTTGGTAAATGTCATATTTGAGGCTATAAGAAAAAGAGGAGCACCTCACTTGAGCAAAGCCATAGCAGATGCACACACATACCTACAAGCAAGGACCCCTAACAATAGATCAGGGCACAGAATTTTATCAGCTCTCAAAAAACAAAAAACAAAAAAACAACCATTTGAATAAAGTCAAGCACATCCGATACATCCAACATGCTGTTAATTACAGAGGTTATGCCCTAACCTTATTCAAAATATAGTAAACATGCTGTTTTTAAAAAATCACAGATGTGTAAAAAATGGGAATGAGAATGTTACTCCAAATTAAATACACAAAGAATATATGAATAAAGACATCACTACCATGCACATATTTGCATTACTTGGTTTTTTATAACAATATAAACAAGAATGCATAAATTACCTCAGGTATTTAAAACACAGGTAATTGAATACAGGGGATTGACTGTATATCTTGAAATGCTGAGAGAACAAGTGAATGTTACTTAGAGATTAGGAGTTACAGAAAGACTTATTACATGTTGTCTGGTTTAAATTTCTCTCTTCTTTGTTGTTTGCTTATTGCCATATATCAAGGATTTTCTCCGGATGATTTATACACATAGTCTCCTCTATTATTCCGCATATCCACCATTTCTTTACTTTGCTTGAAGGAGCATGATTTCTTGGCTGTGTATAGAATTTTGGATCATGTAGGCATCTACAACACTCCAAATGACTGTGGGTAAGGAAATGCAGAAACTATTTTAGAGACAATATTCTGATTAGAATATTGCCTTCTCTTCAGTGTTGACCATTAGTCTTTCCTTCTGTTCTTGTGTCATTATTTGGACAAAACACTGGGAAATAACACCTGTTTTGCTGAATTCCTCTCATGGGCTCAACCGCTGCCTGTCTCGTAAAGCAGAAATGAAAGATTTGGACCTCTCAGCATCCCCTGTGAAAGATCATCTGACACGTCATAGAAAGCAGAGTAGGAAATCAGAAGGTATTAGCAGGAAGCAGAGTATTTGGGGCAGACAAAGAATGTGTGAAGTGTGAAGTGTGTAGACAGTCACACTCTTACACATAGAACCTTAATATAGATTTGGGAATAGAAAATAGAAATATGGATGGAAAGACAAAGAGGTAGAGTAAAAGAAGAATGAATCATTGTAATAAAGGCAAGCAGTGAAAAGTGTCTCATGACAGTGTAGCTGAAAAAAGGTGTCAATAATAAGATTTATATCTGCAAAGGATCTATTTTATATAATCAATCAACTTGTTTTGGTGGGTGGGTGGGGACAAAGAAGCAGGGAGATACTGAATGTGAATGCTGCAGGAAAAAGGGCAGCAAATGTGCAAAGGGGAAATATAGCACAAGCTGAAGGAATCAAAGGAGTAACTTTGAGTCAGGGATGACTTGAAGAAATTTAAGCAAATCTCTGTTCCACATAGATACCTCATTACCAGTGATATTGGGAAGAATGTTGTCTCTCAATCTATTCATAATTGGTTTTTTTGCTCAAATTTTATTTGATTTGTAAAAGACAGAGGGACCAGTGTTACATATTTATACTTTATCTGCAACTACATAAATTCATATCTGCTCCTGTATAAAGTAGCATATTCCATGTCTTTTTTGGTATTTGTTGACATCATTATATAGAATATTTTCCAAATATTTGATATTTAAGCTGCCGTGACTACATTACTTTAAATCAAAGTAAATATAATTAATATCAACATCTAAGCAGTGTTCAGAAATTAAATATATTTATATAAATTGTCAGAAATTATGTTTGGTGGTTGAAATAACACCTAACGAGTAAGAACATCACTGGACAATATATGTGAGTTTTCCTTATAGAAATTTATGATTATTTAACAGTTTTAAGTTCTTATGAAATATATTTTGCATGATGTGTTAAGTCAGTGTCTCAATATGACAGTAGTTTGAATATAGTAGAGAAAATAAACTTCTACCAAACTTAGTGAAAGAGATTAAGAATCCTATATGTATATGCAAATTTTTTCTAGTTTATACTTACTTTCGGTGTCATCACACAGAGAATAGAAACTTTAGGACATATCGAAACAGAATCCATTAGAGAATATGTAACAGTCTCAGAGCATGATAATTCCAGGAATGTTTATTTTTATTTAAAGATGTAAAGTCTATCGCATTTCATCTATGAGCAACTTTAGAAAGTAAAGTTACACCTCTTCAGATTTAATCATCTCTCTTAAAAATATTCTTATACTACTTCTTTATTACTCTCTGAAAGACATCAAAGGATTATACTAATGGAAAAGAAGTAGAATTACAAAGGAGTTTAACACCCTTTGGTTAAAAAAGAAAAATCCATGTGGGGAGTATGTAGAAGATCAACACATAAAAGAGTTAGTGAACATTCCATAAATTAGTCCAATACCATTAAATTATGATATTCAAATGCAAAAAGGATATTGTATAAGAAACAAACATATGAGCCCATTATGGGGATTAACTAACTCCAAGCTGTTTGGTGAGGGGATGATGAATCTAAACTGAAAGAACACTTTAAAGTCTAAAAAACTCTCTGGTTGCCTTGGAAATGGAAAGACATTTGAGAAGACTCGGCAGGAGATAGCTTATCACACACACTTCAGGTTTACAAATAAAGAACTATTTATCCTCTTGATTGTCATGAAGGCAACAGAGCAGGAGGGTTTTCCATGTATGTGTCCCTATCCTAAATGGTTGTGGCCACAGTAGTATGAGTTACCCTTGTAAGGCTCTGTGACAGTGAGCCACATTCAATGCTCTGCCCTTAATCGCTAGTAGAGTCATTCATTTATTCATTCAATCAATACAAAATTGATTGAATGAATGAATTGATTGAATCAATATTGTCTTCAGGAAGGAGTAACTTCAGAAAAAGGTGAATAAAGGAAGAGAGATAGAATTGTCTGCATTGGAGTTAAGTTAGTTAAACTGATACTTAAATTAGAAGAGGTTATATTTCTGGAGCACTTCTTGTGAAAAAGGCAAGCAAGGTGAATGGAGCACTTTTCTTTGCTTCAATCATACCCTGATAGCATCATAATCGATATTACATATTGACTGATGATGTTCTCTTCATAAAACAAATACTTAATAAGCATTTATTATGTGCTGGACACAATCCATTATTCAGTAAATATTGGACAAGTTTAAATTTGTAAATAAAGTGGAGGTAGGCCAAGATTTGGGAGAGCTGTGTTCTGATAGCAATATGAGTTGATTTGAGGGATCATGGAATATCACTGCTATGATCAGAATGTTTTTATCCCCTCTCCCTCAAATATTGATGTGTTAAAACCAAATCCCCAACATGATAGTGCTAAGAGGTGGGGCCTTTGGGAGGTGACAAGGTTATGGTGGTAAAGCCCTTATGAATGGGATTACTGCCCTTGTCAGTGTGTCCTGAGGGCACTTGTTCTCTCCTCTACCATGTGAGAACAGTGAGGAGTTAGCATCTGCAACTTGGGAAAGGGCCCACTTCAGAACCTGGTCATGTCAACACCCTGATCTTAAACATCCCAGCCTCCAGAATCCTGACAAATAAATTTCTGCTGTTTATAAACCACCCAGTCTGTAGTATTTTCTCATAGCAGCCCAAATTGACTAAGACAATTACCATCAATCTGTGCCTTGCCATGCAAGATTATTATAAAAGACTAAACAATAAAAAACATGTTTATTCCTGCACAAAATGTTAGGATAATCTAGAATAAACACTCTTCCCTCCACATATCATTTATAATGAATGATTCATACTAGTAATATTAGTAATAAATCATCTAATTAAAATAATTATTTTTAAAGTGGTTACTTTTTTCAAAATGGAGTAAAACATATATCTTTATGTGGAAATCTTTTTAATCTTTTTGAAAAAATTACTGTCTATATAACAAGTTTTTTAGAAGCAAAACCTGAGGGAAGATTTTTTATTTAATTTGGATGCCAGAATTCCCAGATGAAGGCTAGTATTAATTTGAGTTTTCAAGGGAAACCCTAGAACAAAAATTGTACCAGGGTTAGTGGTGGACTCCACCGTCCTCATTTCCCTGGCAATTTTTTTTTTTTTTGTGGGGTGGGGAGTAGGGGGAAAGCACAGAGTTTGTGGCAGAGATGGAGGTGGGTGGAGAGGAAGATAATATTCCTGTGAGGCAGCTCACCTGTCCAAAGGTGCAGCGAGATAACCTCTGGGGCCTCAAAGAGCAAAGTGGATCCCTGTGTTCCTTTCAGTTCTAAACTGTTCTGAGGGTGAGGCTGCAGGCAACAGCCTCACTGTTGCTAGCACATCCTGGCCCAAATGGGTAAAATATATAAAAGTTAGATCTCCTGTCATAACAGGATTTACATTTCAAACAAAAGTCAATTTGAAGTGAAGAATCTGAGAAAAGCGTTCAAAGGGTATATACTGTTGGATCTCATGAAATTAAAAAAAATACAATCGGAATGTTTTAGATTCTTTTGATGATTGATAAAGTCGATGTAAGTATAATACATTATTATTAACTATAACTGGAAAAAAAGTAATAATTCTTAAATAAGGCTAATATGTTAGAAAGAGTCCTAAATTGAATCCAGATAAACACATGGATTTATTTCCAGAAATTTTATTATCTTTAATATGGAGCCAGGCTAATTTATTGAAACCTGCCAATCTTTTTCATTGTTATGTAATGAAAGCCCAATCTTGCTGAAAACTATGGTTCCTAGCTTAAAATAATTTTTAAATGTTGTGAAAACTGTTTCTAGATTTAAGATTATATTATGTACAAAGTTGATATGAAGTCTACTCTCATCTTATAATATGCACAACATGGAAAACAAAAATAATTTAAAATATTTTGTTATTTCCATCCATTTTACCTCACCATGAGGTGACTACCTAGAGATGTTATATTCGATCTGCCTTTTCTTTATTCTTACAGAGCAGATATCGTTGATCCTCTTTAATTTAAAAATTGTCCAAATCTCTTATCTTGTCTTAACCTTTATCACTCTATACCTTGTCTTATTACTTATTCTCCTATTACTACTGGTTTTATGTAACACATTTTAAAGTAGCTAGTTTGACATGATAAGCAATTGCACAGAAAGAAGGACATCAACAGAAAGCAGAGTTGGGGAGTGCTAGGGACTACAACATAGAATCTCCATTAAAGGGTGAGAGGAGATGCTGGGAAAACTCAAACTTTAATAATGTATACCCCTGATAAACTTGATACTTTAAAATTAGGAATAAGTAAAATAAAGTATTTTGACTAAAAATAATCATGGAAATAGATTAAACAATAATAGTCAGAAATTGTTATTTAAAATAAGTAATAACTCCCACCCATGTAAGATTAAGAGCTTTATAATCATTTTTTTCTCCTTCTTCTTCTTCTTTGAAAAACAAAGTATAGGGAACCCCCACATGCATATCTTCAGAAAGAAATAGCCTATTATATAACTGAGATGCTAAAAATTCGGTTTTGTAGTGTAAATTATGAAATATGATTTTATATACATAGGTGTCTGAATATTTTTAGAGATAACTTTTGAGAAGGAGGGCATTAGGAAAGGAATATTCATTTATTCTATGTAAATTTATATTTCATTCTGTCTAACACCATTGACTGTTTTAATTTTATTTTTGGTATTCTTATTTGAGCAGGTGAGTACAGGATGCAAGCTGAAAATGACCACAGGAAGAATATGAAGTGAAAATTTTTACTTAAAGCATGAGAGGAGACACTATTAAGAAACCAGACTAGATACTTAAAATCTTGCATGTGACTTTATTTATAACTGAATATTTCAAAATTTACCCATTTTGTGTATTGTGATATAATTGTTCTGTTTTAACCAGAAGTGATATGACACCGCTGAGGCTAGTGGTTAAAGGAAGTGGACTTTGTTGAGAGGAGGACTGTCTTGGAATGGGAAATGCACTTAGTACACTCTATTTTAGAGTGCAGGAAGTACACAGTAACTTCTCTCCTGGGGACTCCTTGTAAATTGGCTTTAATAGAACTTTGGACACTGTTGAGCTTTCCTTGAGATGTACATGATCTTGGTCCTACCAGGAAGAGATTCACGAGGAGCTCAAGTCAACACACTAGCCTTTGGAATATGAAAAGAGAAAATTCTAGAAGTTGGATTATAATGTTTGTCTCTTATCCATTCAGTAAATTTTTATTAAAGGCTGAAATCTATTCTTAATCTGCTATGGGGTCATATGGGGAAGGGCAGCACCATGCTATTGATGCAATATAAAAGAAATGTGGGAGAAGTTGAACCAGCAACAAGCAGCAACATCAGGCTGAGGAATGCTATCAATCGTATACAAGAGGTGATCACCAGAGTAGGATCCAGATGTCACAGAAACTGTAGCATGTGGCCAGAGACAGAGCAGGAAAAGAATTGCCTCTGTGGACCCATTACTATTAAATAATATATACAGAATGAAATCATGAGGGACTCAGAACTCTCTAAGAAATTGCTGCTAGGGAAGCTCTGAGTCTATAGACTAAGAGAGATAAATAGCTCAAAGATGTCTTGAATAATATCTGTTTTGTCCATCACTGTAACTAAAGCAATTCCTAAAGTGTATGAGACTAAATCCATATTTGTGAATGAATTTTCAAGGGAATAAAAAATTATTGAGCTGTGAAAAGAAATTTTAGCCACATGCTGGTGAGAGATAATAGACATACCTGCTACATAAGGAAACTGAAGTTTTCATGCAATTCTTTGTTTCCTCTGCAGCTGAATACAATTCTAAATGAATAATATTGAATTCTGCCGAAGACTGCTTCAGCTAAATAAACAGATAATGTAGTCTGTTTGGGATATTGACATTCAAATAGAGTCATTTCTATTTTATTGGGAACATAATCATTCATACTGGTAAAGTCTGTTGTTATACCTTTGGCAAAGTTATGTTTATTATTCTTGGATTTAAATATTATGATCTGTCTCAGAATATTTACACTAATGTTTCAGACTAAACTTTAGTCAAATGTCCTATCAAAAGGATGCTTTACTATGGAATAAATGTAAAAGTGCCAAAACTCCGCTTCTAATCACAGATAGCGTCAACATGGATGAGTAAATGTAGGGTTTCCCGAGATCATATTGGCAGTCATTCAGGTACTTGATTGACTTTAGAAAAGGGGTACAGTAGGAGTTTTTGTGTTACACAGGTTTAAACTGACCCCCTTGTACAAGATTTGATCTTAGGGAATGCCCATATTATTAATAGCTTTGGGATGCTGTGTTTGATCATAGTAGAATCGCCCTAATTCAGTCCTTCTCCATTTGCTTGGCACACCTTAGAAGGAGCTTTCATTGTTTGTGATTTGAAAGCTGAACACCATGAACTACAAAGCTTGACTACCCACAAATGGGACAACCATCACTAACCTACTGTACTCCAGTGCTCTCCTTCACTACACCAGCCTAGTAAAATTGTGCTTGTTTATTCATAGTTTTGGCACCTTTTTTGTGGAGAGAATGAGTATTAGACACCTCCAGTTAGCCATCTTGCTGACATCCCAAGATAATTTCTTTTTCTTTTTTTTTTACTTCACCATATTACAGAGGTAAAACTGTTTAGGTTACATATATTGCCCTTGCTCCACCAAGGTTAGAGCTTTAAATGTGTCCATCCACAGACAAGGTGCACTGCACCCATCAGGTTTGTAGATACCCATCCCATCCTCCCACCTTCCATCTCCCCAACAGCTGATGAATGTTGCTACTATATGTGTACTTAAGTGTTGATCATTTAATACCAATTTGGTGGTGAGTCCATGTGGTGCTTGTTTTTCCATTCTTGTGATATTTCACTTAGTAGAATGGGCTCCTGCTCTATCCAGGATAATACAAGAGGTGCTAGATCACCATTGTTTTTTGTGACTGAGTAGAACTTCGTGGTATACATATACTACATTTTATTAATCCACTTATGTATTAATGGGCACTTGGGTAGTTTACATATCTTTACAATCATGAATTGTGCTGCTATAAATGTTCTAATGCAGATGTCTTTGTTATAGGATGTCTTTTGTTCCATTGGGTAGATGCCCAGTAATGGGATTGCTGGATCAAGTAGTATTTCTACTTGTAACTCTTTGAGATATCTGCATATCACTTCCCACAGAGGTTGTACTAATTTGGAGTCCCACCAACAGTGTATGAATTTTTCTATTTCTCCACATCCACACAAACATTTATTGTTTTGGGAGTTTTTCATAAAGGCCATTGTCACTGGAAATAAGGCATATCTCATTGTGGTTTTGATTTGCATTTCCCTGATGATTAGAGATGTTGAGCATTATTTCATATGTCTGTTGGCCATTAGTCTACTGCAATCCCTATTAAAATGCCAACATCATTTTTTGCAAATTTAGAAAAAATAATTTTATACTTTGTATGGAACTAGAGAAGACTTCATATAGCAAAAGCAATTGTAGGCAATAAAAACAAAATGGGAAGTAACAGTTTACCAGACTTCAAGCTATACTACAAAACTATGGTAACTAAAATGGCATGGTATTGGCATAAAAGCAGAGACATAGACCAATGGAACAGAACTGAGAACCCAGATATAAAAGCATCCTCATATAATCATCTGCTCTTTGACAAAGCAGACAAAAACATACACTGGAGAAAAGAATCCTTATTCAATAAATGGTGCTGGGAAAATTGGATAGCCACATGTAAAAGACTGAAAAAGGATCTGCACCTCTCTCCTCTCACATAAATTAAGTCACAGTATATAACAGATTTAAACCTAAGGCATGAAACTATTTCATTCCAACATTCTAGAAGAAAATATTGGAAAAACTCTTATAGACATTGGCGTAGGTAAAGAATTTACAAAGAAGACCCCAAAGGCGATCTTAGCAACAACAAAAATAAATAAATGGGACCTGATCAAACTAAAAAAGCTTCTGCACAGTCAAGGAAACTATCATGAAAGCAAACAAACAACCTACAGAATGGGAGAAAATACATGCATGCTATACATCAGATAAAGGGCTGATACTAGAATATATACAGAACTCCAGAAAATCAGCAAGAAAAAAAATCAAACAATCAATTCAAAAATTGGGCAAAGAACATGATCAGAAACTTTTTAAAAGACTAAGATAATTTCTTAATGTAGCTCTCTTTCAGAATTTTACAGCAAACATTAAACCAGGTGAAAATACATTAGATAATTGCTAGTACAACTAAATTCCATTAAAACTCTGATTTTCCAAATTTACTTCATCATCACAGAATGAATCAAATATATTACTTAAATTCTTTACCCTTCTCCCTGAAAAGTGTCATGCATTTCATATATAATAATGGCAAAATTATATAATTAAAAAAGACTGCCATGCATGTTCCTAACTTGAACTTGGTTAGCAACAAATGTTTTTCTTATTTTTATTTTTTGGTCTTCCTTTGAAAAACAACCCAATGAAAATGAAGGGATTTATTTTTAAGTGATAACTATTATCTTACTGTTTGAGGTAGCAAATAAAGGATATTCTCAATTTAAAATCACTATAACATTCTGCATTGTCATTTTGAACAGAATGTGATATATGTCTATACATACATATATATATATATATATATAATAGTCCTATGGAAATAACAAAAATGATTCTGTTTAGCTATACTTGAGCACTCTTAATCCCTAATGCTTCAAGTTTACATTTTAATTCTGATAGCTATGCATCCAGTATAAAGGATATCTTTCTAAAGTACAAGTAAAACAAAACATAAACAAATGAGCAAAAACAGTAACACCAAAAATCTATAGGATATCCTATAAGCTATTCAGGCCCAGGTACTATGATTATGTTTTAACACAGGATTACATTTGTCATCAAGTTCCCCTTCTATGGAACTCATATTTCCTAGGGTTTGAGAAATAAGGAACAGGCTTTTATAAATTATTTATATATAATTACTTTTGTAATAATATGTCTATTTGGGGACACAATTCTATACTCTATACTATCTTCAATTTATAAGGTCTGTAAAAATACTATAAAGAATGGATCAATCTGTACAGTAACATTGTATAAAAGTCATAGAATATTTTTTCTTTTAAAATTAAGAAATTATGTTTTTTTCTTTTGAAATTAAGAAATTATTTTTTTTACATTTGGGTTAGATTTTTATCTATCACTGATTCATCTCCAAACTTTTTACCAAAAGTCAAAATGTCCCAATCCATTCAAACATGCATTATAATCTATCAGGTTTCTAGCAAGAACTGTGAAGGATATAAGCTTTTACTGTACTTAAACATTCAACAAGTTAGCCAGCCAGTTTCATAGTTGTTGGTATAAGATACAGACTCCTGGGGTTATAGAGACAAAGGGCTACTTATTAGTCATAACAATATCAGAAGCAAGAGGTTATTTTGCATTGGGTCTTTGAGTTCCAGTCCCACACGGTGACTTGAAGAGGGCTGGATAACACATGTACACACAATGCAGGGTGTTATACAATGGCTATCAAGAACTTAGAGAACCCATATGTTATAAAATAGGCAATAAGCACGCTGCCCTTTTCTCTGGAAGGAGTTATATCTCTGTGTTTCAAGGTCATATATAATAATAACAGCCTCAAAAAACAGTCCAAATGAAAGCATCCATGTCTTGCTAATAAGAAATGCAAAATGTCCATAAAATTTATATCCTATCATTTTTTATTATTTTTGTATTATTTGTTTTTCTCTTCAAGAAAGCTTTAATCTAGATCTTTTTCCTTAGAAAAATTTGGTATCTGTGCTCTTGTTAGCTATTTTGCCATTTTCCTAGCCATTACTTTTGCCATTGTTTCAATTCTAATCTCTAATTTCTGATTTTCTCATTGTCAGCATCATTCACAGCTATGGCATCATTTGACAGATTAACCGTATTTACAAATAAGGCACTAAAAGGATGACCAACTTACCATATCAGGAGTAGGGCCTGTGCATTGGGTTGCTAATCTGTAGTGTTATATAGCTGAACCAAATTCACTGAGGGATACTTCAAAGTTAATTTCTGTATGTCTTTTTTTTATTTGCTGCTTGAACTCAGTGCTAATATTCATGGAGCAAATTTTGGGACTCAATCAGGGAGGGGATCCTCTTTGTTCTTTTAAATATAGATTTGTGTAAATTTCTCATGTTTTTTTTTTTTTTTTTTGGTTTGTATTTCTATTCTAATGCTGGAGTCCAGAGCCCTTCAGTTCTGTCTCCCTAAAGAGTCATGTTAGTCATTTTATTATCCAAAATTAAGCTCACATACTATCAGTATTTATAAAACACAGTGTATATCCTGCAGGAGGATATAAACATCTGTAGATGTTTATATGAAAGCTTTTAAGAGAAGGCTGAGAATAAAGCAATAAGAGTTTGAGGGTAATTTTTCTTTTTTTTATTTCAGCATATTATGGGAGTACGAATGTTTAGATTATGTGTGTTGCCTTCCCCCGCCCTTTGCCCCTGGGAGTCAGAGTTTCAAGCGTGTCCATCCCCCAAATGGTGTGCATCGCACTCATTATGTATGTATATACCCATTCCCTCCTCCCCCCTCCCATCTGCCCGACGCCGATAAATGTTATTCCTATATGTCCACTTAGGTGTTGATCCCTTAATACCAATTTGCTGGGGAGTACATGTGATGCTTAGTTTTCCATTCTTGGGATACTTAGCAGAATGGCTTCCAGCTGTATCCAGGAAAATACAAGAGGTGCTATATCACCATTGTTTCTTAAACCTGAATAGTTCTCCGTGGTTTTCATAGACCACATTTTATTAATCCACTCATGTATTGATGGGCACTTGGCTTGTTTCCACATCTTTGCAATTGTGAATTGTGCCACTATAAACATTTGAGTGCAGGTGTCTTTCTCATAGAGTGACTTTTGTTCTTTTTGGTAGATGCCCAGTAATGGGATTGCTGTATCAAATGGTAGATTTTCTTATATCTCTTTAAGATATCTCCATATTGCTTTCCACAGAGGTTGCACTAGTTTCCAGTCCCACCAGCAGTGTATGAGTGTTCCTATCTCTCTGCATCCATGCCAACATTTTCTGCATGAATAATTAAATTGATGAAATTAAGTCTATATTAAAATATTTTATTTATATTCTAGAATATTACTGTGCTAAAATTTCCTTCCTAAGTGAGATCATACATACTTTGGGATTTTCTTTTGTTGTGGATAAGGTGCTTAACTATATTAAATAAGGTAAATTATTTTGTGGTTAGTACTTTGTTATTCTATAAAGAAAACCTATAGGATTTCAGGATATAAACAAAGGTATTTCCTCGAAACATAGCATTATATCTAGCATGTTTTCAACATATTTTTTAAAAGTGAAAGTGAAATAACATTTTAAAGTATGTTTTATTTCTTTATTTCAAGTAATATTCTTGAAAATCTATTAGTCAATTATAAATATGGAAGCCAAATGATATGTAAAAGATAACACATTAATGAATGCTCTTACAAAAATAACCTACATATCACAACACAAAAGATTTCTTTATTATTTCAGAAACACTCTTGATACTGATAATGGTAAATTTGAAATCCAGTAAGATTGATGCCAGGCTAATTTAATTTATATTAATGGCTGTTTTTCAGCCTTTAATTTTGAACAGATTAGGGATGATTAAGAGGTACAACAATCATGTTTTCTGTCTTTGAGGCTGCGGAACTCACTCAACATATATTTCTTGAATGCTTACTATGTAAATCAAGCACATTTGTGAGAATTACAAATATTTAATTCAGTTTTTACTAACTACTGCAATAAGGTATATAAAGTGCACCTTTGAGTTTCATTATGTTAAATGGAAAAGTCATTTGTCTATTGAATGTTCAGTATTAATTCTCAGTGTTCACATGGTAGGAAATAAAAATCTTGATATTATGTGATAAAGGTATATATTGGTTCAAAATTTGAGACTGAAATAAATAATTATAAACAATTTATAAAGATTTTTATATATATTTAAGAATGAAACTTGAAAACATATATCTAAATCTTTATGAATTGTTTATATCCTTTAGTAAAGCACTTCCATTTTTAGAAATCCATCCTAAGCAAATAATAAGCAATGTGTACATATTTATATACAAAAGTATTCTGAATCAGTATTTATAACATTGTCAAAAATAGGTAATCAAAAAGTCTAATAATAGAGTACTTGATAAATAAAATATTCATAAAAGCAGAACACTCTAGTTTAAAAATCATATTTTGGAATATTTAATATGAGATCATTTGAGGTATAGGAAGACTAAAAAATTTATAAACTATATTACATTGTAATCAAGAGCTTGTTAGGAAAATGTATATATTCACATAAAAACATTTTTAAAAAACACTAAGCAGATAAACACCATATTCTTAACATTTTCTGCGTATTATTTAAAAATTTATTTCTTAAAATGTAAGTTGAGTATTTTTGTACAAATGAAAGGCTCCATGATGTGCTCTTGGTACTTTTAAAATCAGATTTAACTTTTTTTAAATAACAGAAATTGAAATTGCATTCAAATTTAAAGACAATTTGATTATTGCAATTTATAATAGTGGCTAACATTTACTATGAGTTTGCAGTGCACAAATAACTTAATTATCAAAATTTCATAATTATTCATCTTTTTAATAATCCTATGAAGCAGGTAAGTCATGCTCTAATCCCCCTTTTTTTAATATAAATGATAAATTTGAAGCTTAGAGCTATTAATTAATGACTTAAAGATCATTGTTTTGGTTTGCCTGAAAAAATATATATTTTCTCAGTTGTGTTTACTGAACTATATTTTTGGTTATTCTATTAAAAACCTCTTCATTAAAAAAATGCCAGTGTAATTATATTTAGAGGTTTTCTTTTCATTGGTACAATAAATGAACCAAGAATACCAGAATCATTGAATAACAACAAAAATATATTCAATTTGGTCACCTTTTTACAATAGTTTGTTACTTTTTTCTATGTTTAGGTTTTTATGTACTTAGGATTTTTCAGAGTTATTATATGTCAATCAACTTCCCCAAGTAGTCTTCTTTGGGTGCTCAAATTGTCTCCACTTTGGCCAGTGAGAGTCTGTTATTGACTCTTGTGTCTTTTCTACGTGACCCCATTAATCAAATAAAAACACCATTTCTTTAAGGTACAACAAAGTTTTACATGTGTGCCTTGCACCTTTCAGACCCAGGACTGAGTTAGCCAACTTTTTCCCAAATCCTATGCACTAGGGTGCATTATATAGGTGTCTTTAACACCAGGACATTTCTGTGAACAGACGTGAAAAATCCAATAAATTTAATTGACATATTTTGTAACATCATACATTCATAATGATATTCCCAATTCAGTTCTAACATTATGTGAGCATATAAATTCTTACATATAAATCCTTCTTCTCCTTTCATTTTATACTAACAATCTAGCTTCCTAAAAAATAGTATAATTACACTTTTGTTTTTCAATAATTCAAGAAAATAGTAAAAAATAGAATATTAAACAAAGCAGTACAACTACTGAATAACGTTCAATTTTTGGAGTATTATCTTTTGATTTATACTGTACTTGAATAAGCTTTTTTGGTTCAATTATTTGTTCTTAATGAGCGTGTATATGTAAAGAATTAACTGCTGGATAATTTGGTTGATTGATTCAATTTGCTTTCAACTTGAGAGCAATTGTGTTCTAAACATTTATAGGTTTATAGTTTAAATTCCTAGAAGATAATGGTTTAGCTCTTTTAGTATTATAGTTTTCTTTTCTTTCTTTTCTTTTCTTTTCTTTTCTTTTCTTTTCTTTTCTTTTCTTTTCTTTTCTTTTTTATTCAAGAGGTCTTGCTAAGTTGCCTGGGTTGGTCTCGAATTCCTAGACTCAAGCCTGCCTTCTGGTATTTTTGAGGAAGCTATTAGATATCAGAACAGAGAAAAGTTTTCTTTATCTTGAAATAATAGAAACAATTCAATTTTCAAAATTGCTTAAAATAATTTAACTTCACAAACATCTAGCCCACTCGTAATGACTTAATACATACTTATATGAACAGGATTCATATTTTTTTCTGGCTGAGTAAATTGAATCTTCTGTATATTGATTTATTTCTAATAGAATTAGAACTTGTGCATTTTTATTAATATATTGCTAATTATTTGAAGTTAATTTATGCTATACTATGTCTGGACCTTCTAAAACTTTTACTCTATCTTGCTCCAGTTTTGGAACTGCTCATTCTTCATTGTTTATAATACATGACATTTCCAACTTAGAATATACAGAAACTTAGAGCATGTAAAAACAAATGATTATCCCAGTTAATATTCACTTGACTTAATTCCATTAGCATTTTTTAAATTTCCTTCAGGGGAATGACAGAAATACCAAGTGTCTAAGAATTTTCCATGATTAGCAAAGAACTACACATAGTTTTGCCCAAAATCTACTTTAACTTTTTGATAAAAGTCCAGATATTTCATACACATTTACACACACACACATATGCATGCACACACATGAGAGTATATAGTATATGAAATCTTTAGTATATGAATATCTTTATTTTAATTGTAAACATAGAATAGCTATCCAATATCTCAAAAAAGCCTTTCAAATATCATAAATATGTATACCTTAATGCTATACAGATTAACATTTTACAGGAGCAATTAAAATTTTTATATAACACATCTAAAATATATAAAAATGAGCTACAATCAACAATGTTTTTTAAAGATAGATAGCATGTGACATATACTTTGGAATCATGCCTAGAAAGTTTAAGTGGAAACTCTTTAACAGAGTCATACAAATTGCAGATTATCTTGGTCCAACTAGAAGCATTTCATACAAAATATGTTTTTTCCTCTAATTCAAATGTAATGGCGGCATTTTATGTCACATTTATATAATGTTTTACCTTTTAGATTATAGTAAATAAATCTATATTTTAGTGGATAAAATATGCCATATGTCAAAATTCTAGTTTTGTATTTCAATGGACAATTTGTTTTTTTGGTGTTTTATATATAACCATGATAATTTGATTCCTCAAATTAGTCCCAGGCCATCTTGCATCTCTTGGCCAGTAGCTACTTCTTATTTTTCAATTTCTCTTTTCCAGCTTAAACATTGATATAAAACTAGAATAATCCCTTAAAATAGTTCCATTCATGTAAATTTCAATTTTATATTCAAGCATTAAATGCCACTCTGTAATTTATAACTAGATAACAAGAAACCACATGTAGTGAAAATATTCAACTACGAATACATCAAATTTCATACTTATACCATATTTATCTTGTTTATTTGGAGGAAATTTTTTTCCAAACAGGCATTACTTAAGAATCTGAAATCTCTAAATATAATTTTTTCATCCAACAAATTAAAATGTTTAAAATATTAACATTTTAGCATCAAACTTTTATCTGTAAAGCTGAGTATAACTTATAAGTTAAAATAGAGCTTCTTAACATTATATATATTTAAATTTAACATCTTTTCGATGCTTCTTGCTAAAACCTTATTTAATGTATTTTTTATCCAAATGACCCTTTATTACCCAAATTAATCTGAGGAAACAAGTTACCATAATCTATTTTAAATCACAGTATAAACCTTTAATGGGTTAATATCAGTTAAATGGACTTTTCCTGTGAATGATTATTTTTTCCATTTAGTAAAAACAGGCAGTAAGTAATGGCCATTATTTCTGCAACATGCTCCCCTAAAGGTTCTAAAACTTTAGTAAGAATACTTTCAAGAACTTAATTTTACATTAAGACAATTTGATATTTTTTTGAATCTTAAGAGAAGAGAAACATAAAAGCTTATCAGGAATTGGTGCAAAGTTACTTTTAAGAATAGGAGCACAGCTTCAAGTTCACTGTGGTGTATTGGTGTCATCAGTATTCTGATGGGCAGTTTTCCTTTCTTTCTTTCTTTTGTTATTTCATAGTTATAATTTCCCTAAATGATCTGGTGGAGGAATCAGGGGTTGCTTCTCCTCTGATGGTTTTAGGGTTTCATTTTAACTTTTTGGCCTTTTTCTAACAATCTGAGGTTTCTTTCCAAATATTCACTTTTCCCTCTGAAGATACTTCTGTGGCTTTGCATCCTCATCTGAGGATATGTAAGGGAAGCAATTAAGGATTTTGTCCCTTTATAAGTCTCATCTTTCCACTACTGAGAGGTGTTTTATTTTATTTTATTTTTCAGGTTTTCTTTTAGATAAATCAAGACACAATCCTGGGAGCCATCAAAAAATTACTTTTGAACTATCTCTAGAATACCAAATTAAACATAGTGCAACAATTTATTTTATAGTTCAGGGACCATAATGATCTAAAAATAAATTTGAGGATGAATTGTTTCCTGTCTTCCTGATCCTTACACTAAGAAGGAAGCATGGCAAATCAGTCTAGATCAAAGATGGGTATGCAGAAAAAAAAGAGGAAAAATGTATCTTTTTTTTAAGAGTAGAAGGGTTGAGAGTGACTCATCAACCAGCCCGGTGATGCAGACTGTGATCACTCTTAAATGATGGAAACTTTGAAGAAATGTAAATAGCTGAGTATTGTATTTGGTGTGGAATTACTTTTTAGTGTACAAGAGAAAAAGAGGAATGAAAATATGAATATAAAATTGGACAGTAACAGACCATATATGGAGACAAAACTCTTGACTCATAACCTCTATAGCAACCAGCCCAGGAAGGCAAACCACCACCTCTGTAGCAATCGGCCCAGCAGAGTCAGGATGCGTCAATGATTGGAGGCTTCCTTATTTTCTGCTCCTTCTTCTAATTCAAGACCTATCCAGGGAAACCAAATGTTCCCCAAAGCATTCACCTAAGATGCCCTGCTTCCAGTTCTCCCAGGTCAAGCTTCCCATGACAACAAGCTCCAATCAGAGCATACCTGAAGCCCTCCTTTTATTCACTATAAAACTTTTCACTTCTCTGACGGTCTTGGAATCTCTGCCAAAAGTAACTGATGTTGGCTTACTTCCTTGCTATACCATCTCTGAGAAAAATTTCCTTTTTGTTCTCAGTTAGGTGTTCTTCACATATTCCCATAGAAGGAAATGAAGGTAAGACATCAAGGACCCTAGAGTATGTATGAACCGGTTCTTGTCCTTTAAGCCACTTCACTACATTTGGTGTCTGTGTTGCTTCAAATCTTGCCAAGTTTGCACCAAATTTTGGCAGAAATATCACACTCTTAAAATGTTTGGAAATAGGACCTTAACCATTTGCTAAAAATTCTGCATGCAGGAAGAAATGAGGAGAGGATACACCAGATAAAAATCAGGTGGCTATTTCACCTCAGCCATTAAAAGTTCAGATTTAGAGGTTCTCTTTTGCATGAGTATAATCCAAGGCCCACAACCTCCCTCCAACACCTTGACAGAAATTGCTTTGGAATCCACAAGGAAGGAATCTGAAGTAAATAAACAATCTAATATGCTTTTGAAAAGATGCAATTGGACGTTTCAATTACAACAGGATTAATATTTATTCAAAACAGAGGTGGACAAACTTTTTCTGTAAAGGGCCAGCTGCTAGTTTATCCTTTAGGCTTTGTGATCTATGTGGTCTATGAGGCAACTCCTAAACTGTTGAAAGCTGTCTCCCTAAGTATCGCCAACACAATCTGTTGATAAAGCAAAGCTGAGTTTATTGCTTACAAGGGAGAGGGAGAACGCCACCTCCCCAATGTTTTGGCAATATCTCAGTGGGGGGGAGGTAAGGTCTGAATGTATTGAGAATTGCAAATTGGGTCTATGGTGCATTTTCCAGTGTGAGATTTTTATTAGGATAGGGTAAAAATGACAATGTCCAGGATTGAAGGAAATAGCAAGACAAGAATTTGGGGCAAATAACTCAAAGGATATTAGGGGAGAAAATGTTTGTTGATGCTTTCCTTTGAAGAGTCGTGATGGGTTTTTCAGATCCTATAATGAACCACCAAACCATTTGCTTGTACAGAAGGGTCCTAGAACAACAAAGGAATGTTAATGAAGAGGATGGAATACCAACTCATGTTAATATGGACAATAAGGGTGCCATTTGCATTCTCTGTCAAGGCCATGTGTGCGGGTAGACAATTCTGGTCGCAGAACGTGCAAAATCAGGCAGGGACAATACATAATCAAATAAAGGAGCTGTAGGCTAATAGCACTTCACCTAAAGATCTTCAAGTTTACATTTCATATAATTTCAAGTCAAAACATATCATTCTCCTTTGATTCATTTCACACATTAAAATACATAAAAACCATTCTTACCTTGCAGGCTATAAAACAGGATACTGGATGGAAGGCCATAGAAAGAATGATAAATGAGAAGCAAAACATTAAAGGATTTTTTTTTTTAGATTTATTTTACTTTTAGAACCTATGACAAAAGGTTTTTTTGTTTGTTTGTTTTTTATTACTGGGAAGAAAGATGCTCATCTTGTAATGATTAGGGAGGAGGGATTGCATTTTTAAGAGATTTATTTTGCTTTCTCTAGTCATTTTCAAGCACTATAAAAATAGGACCACTTAGAGATTGTGTTTTGAGAATATGAGCTTCTGATTATAAATTCCCATAGGAGCTATTCATTTCGCAAATTGTAATAGATCCTGAGACTAGTTGCCTCTCTAAGTATGTGTGTGGCGGGGATAATAACACAAATGTAGATCTCCCATACCATTCACTTCCAAGGCCCAGTTGTGTTCCATAACGAGAACCTTGTACACAATTCCACGGGATACAAAACAGTGCAACATGTAGGTATCAAGCTCCATAAACCCCACTCCACCTGTAAGCCTGATCAACAGTCAGCCATCCCTAAGCCAAGCCACAAGCTGAGGGTGCATGTTCTTTTGGTGGGCTTGGTCTTGAAAGGATGAAACCAGGGGAGAAGCTCACCAAAAGACCCCGAAAGCAGCCTTATAGCTGTCAGGTAGGGAATTCTGAGGTCCTTTCAGAATGTGATCTAGAAGTGGCACAGATTTTACATGATTTGGTCCCCTTGGTCACATGAGCTCCTTGCCCCATGGGCCAGAGAATATTTCTAAACTGTGGGCCCAGGGCAAGAATCAGTGATGTCAGGACATTACTGTTTGAGACCATTTACCAGCTTGTCTTCTTTTACTGCCAGGAAAATTTCACTATGTTGCCATCACAGCTGAGTGTAGCCCTTGAGGGTCCTGTCTCCTCTGTGCAATGACACAATCCCCACTCTATGCAAGGACACCTGTGCATTTCTCTTTTCTCCAACATCTGCAACTAAAACCCAAGGCTTAATATTTCTGATATTGGTAAACAGATCTGGAGTCTGAGTACTCAGTTAACACTAGTTTGAAGAACCTGTGATTTTTTTGTATCCTGGAGATTTATCATGTACCCTTTTTTGTTTTTGTTTCTTTTTGTTTTTGAGAGTTTCACTATGCATTTAATACAATGTTTGTTATAAACTATTCAGAATATGCAGGTATACTTTAGAGAGAGGTTTTAAATTTGTTTTTTTCCAAAATCAGCTGGGAGTGGAAGCTCCAATTTCCTGTTTAAACCACTTTTAATATTCATGGTATAAAATGTATAGAATCATTCTTTTGTTGTGTTCTTAGTTTTCATTTTCTCTTTCCCATCTGACTTTCATCTCTGAATATATAGTTTTTGGAGGCAAAGTAATAACTGCTGTAACTCAACATTTTCATTTTTGCTTGGCAGGAGATTATTTTTAACTGATTATATTCCTAAATAATTAAATATAATAACTTATGTTCAAATCTTCTATGTCGGTTTTTAGTTTAATAATATTCATCTTCAGTGTTTTCATCTTGGTCATGTCTTTCTATGGGGAGAAATTGGATTGTAGTATATTTATTATAAGTATAACATTGGCACAATATTACTTCCAGTTTACAAAGATTAATGTTTTATTTTTCTTATAAAGATTTAGATTCTAAATAGGTCTGGTTGATGCAGCAAAAGTAATTATAACAAAAAATATTTCTTAGAAAAAAATAACTTCACAATAACTCCCAGTTAACATATTTTTATGTCTCTATTTCACAGCAAGAGACTCTTTTTATTTTAGGGTTTGTGTTGGCTATGTAAAAGCATGTAAATTTCACTGTATAAAGAATTCATTTGTGCATATATTGAAAAATAAAGATGTGCTTTATAAAACCACCGGAAATAAAAAGATATGTGTAGATATAGCAACTATTTGTAGGTGTCTTATATTCTTAAATCTTATATATACTTTAAAAACTGAACAAAAGGTAGACATACTTGAATTCGAAATGCCATTATAAAGAATTTTCATTTGGGGAACCAATTTTAAATTATTGCTATAAAATTGAAATTACAGTCAAATGAACTGTGGAGTTTTAGAGCAAATTTTTAAATGTAGTAAGTCATTGTATTATTGGTCTACTTTGATTTCTTAATAAAAGACTTACCAGTAGCAGGACAAAGGAAGCATGTTTAAAAAATGTGTACTTTCTCATACATTCTGTGTTCTTATTCTTACATTACCTGAAAACTTAATACACACTTTAAAGAAAATATAAGAAGTAATAATTCTAAGCAGGATACTTTATTATGGCATTGAAATTGTATGGTTTCCAACTTGGGAAATTTCCATAAATAATTGTGGTACATCATTTAATTAGATTTGAATCTTTTTCTGAAGTCTTTTTTGTGTGTTTGTGTGTGTGTGTATCTAATAATACAGTAATATTCAAGTAATATTTGGAAAGTCAATAACTACATAGCTATAAATTCTTTCCATTTTTAGCACCATGAACAATGCAATTTTTGTCTAGTTCTACCTCATCATTTCCAGGTCTCTAACCTGCTCATTTGTTCATTAGGCACTGGTAACAAAAATCTGCACATTCTATTCGGTTCCCTGCCAATGCACCATTGTTCTCACCATCTCACCATCTCAACCTTGCCTGTGTTGCTCATCTCTCCCTCCTCCCAGTGACCCATTTATGTGTCACTTTTCTTTGCTACCAAGTTTTCTTGAGGCATATTTTAATTGTGCTACTTAGTATATTAATAAAATAAGCTGCTCTCTGAGGAAAAGATGACATTTGTTTCAATGATTTTTGTTGTGAAAGTAAAACTAATGGCCAAATCAATTTTGGTGCCAACTGGGATTGTGACTGTGGTAACAGAAATATCGACTTCTCTTTCTAACCCCCCAAGCTCTCAAATGCAGCAGACAATCCCCAGAATGCAGAGAATAAGAACAATGTAATGTGGAGGCTGGGCCTAGGAGAAGGGATGGATGATGGATGGAGAGAATGTGAGCAGGATGAGTGAAGGGTCAGGCGAAAATGCCTAGCCAAAGCTGCTTGTTTGCTGTGTGCAAAAGTCAGCTGAAAACAGCTGACTTGTATGGAAGTTGTTAAAGAAATTAGCAAATGGCCCAGATTTTTTGCATGTGTCCTTGGAAATAAATACAGGAAGGAACTTAGTGGAGGAGGCCATTTTCTCCTTTAGACTTTGGCCTCTCCCCTTCTCTCTAAATACTCTATGTTTCGAGTAATTATTCCTTCGATATGGAGCTCAGGAGCAAAAAGCTGCCACTACAATGTGAGAGAAGGAAATTTAGAAGAATGACAAGAATTCAGAAATTTCTAAGATAATGTTAAAAGGTTATGTTGCATTGGAACTATTTTATCTATTCAGGAGGGCATTTAGTAACAATTATTTTTCATCATTTGCCAGTACAATATGACATGAATCTATGCTGATGAAATACAATATTTAATAGAATATATTACATATAATATATTCATATTTATGTAATAAAAGATCTAAGATGTTTCAAAGTTAAGATCATTTAGTCATTCACTGTTCACCGGAGTTTAAATTTGCAGACAGTCATTTTAGACCATTTAACACCATAGGGAGGAAGGAGGGGGAGGAAAGTATCAGATTCGGAATCGACAAATTTCTGAAGCCTCCATTACTGAATGACATTTCTACTGTCATTTACTTCTAGTCTCTCTTTTTGCCCCCAAATCTTCATTTTGTTCACTGAAAAGAGAAGAATGGAATAGAGTAGCAAAAGAATACACTGCACAGAACAGTAGGAGAAACACTTGAATATAATTCATACCTGGAAAATACGTATGCCTTCCCTTCCCCATCTGGTATGGTTTGACTTTGTTTGCTGCTTCATTGTAGCAGGTAAATAAATAATAGTTTGGAAAGAATTTTATTTCTGGCTGGTGATAAAGTACCTGAGGACTCAGATTTTGAAGTTAAAATAAGCAATAGGTTTTCTTATAGCTAATACTTTTTACTTAGATTTATAAATGGTGAACAAATAATTCTATCAAATTTACATACTTATATATATATATAAAATGTTCATATATATGTATACATGCATATGCATTATACAGTGCAGTTCTGTGGGTTTTGCCAATTGCTTTCATGCATATTAACTCCCAATTCAGTTAAGATATAGAACAAGTTCGTCATTTCAGAAAGATCATTCCAGAACCTTCCAAGAAAATTCTGACCCCTCCACAATAGAGAGAACCATTGTTCTGATTTCTTCAACCATACAGCTTTTTTTTTTTTTTTTTTTTTCAATTCTAGAACCTCAAATGAATAAAATCAAGTATGCACTTTTTTTGGTCTAGCTACGTTCACCCAACCTAATTTTTTGAGGTCTATGTCATTTGGTACATAGATAGTCTGATGATTTTTTGAGTAAGTCTACTGTATGCATATGCAAGAATCTGTATACATTCTCATTTTGATAGGCATTGGCGTTGTCTCCAGTTTTGACTACTATGAATAAAACTATGTTCATCCTTGTACAGCATCTTTTTGCATAGATATGCTATCATTTCTCTTGGGTAAATTTCTAGAAGCCAAATTGCTGTGTCATAGGGCAAGTGTGTGCTTATCATAAAAAATTGCTAGACTGGTTTTCAAAGTGGTTTTTCCATTGTATATTCTCACTGGAAATGCACGAGATCTCTGGTTGCTCCTAGTAGTGATCACCATATGGTGTTGTCAAACTTTTTAATTTTTGTCATTTTAGTGGTTATATAATGATATTTCATTATAGTTTTAATATGCATTTCCCTGCTGACAATATTGTATACTTTTTTTTTTTTTTATTTCAGAATAGATGGGAGTACAAACAGTTTGGTTACATATAATGCTGTTTCCTCACCCAAGCCAGGGCTATATGTGTGCCCTTCCCCCACACAGTGTATTCTGCATACATTAGTTGTGAGTTTACCCACCCCCAACCCCACCCCACCAGAACAACTCCCAATGAATATCACTTCCATGTGAGCACCTTGGTGTTGATCAGTTAGTGCCAGTTTGATGGAGAGTACATGTGGTTCTTGTTTTTCTATTCTCGTCATACCTCACTTGGAAGAATGAGTTCAAGCTCTATCCGGCTATTTAAGTCTTTGTCAATTTTTAAAATTGTCATGATAGTATTGTATTGTAAGTATGGTTTATATTAATATACTCTAGATACAAATACCTTGTCTAAAATATATTTTGCAAAAATTTTCTCAAGTTTTTGACTTGCCTATTAATTTCTTGATTGGAGTCTAAATTACCACAAGTTTTTAATTTTAAGGAAGTCTATTTAATAAATTTTATCTCTTTGCTGGTAGCTTGATTGACAATCTATTTGATGGTAAATATATAGTCTATTATCTGAGCTATTAATTGGGTTTCATTTATCTTTTTGCTTATCTTTATGCCGAAGGCATGCTGTCTTCATTAAAACAATTTTAATAAGTTGTGGGTTTACATTTTTATCAAATTTAGAAAATTCAGTGCTTTAGATTTTTGTCCACTTCATTCTCCCTATTCTTTCCATCATCAAGTAATTCAACAACACTTAAATGAATCTGTTTAATACTATCATATTAGACCATGTTTTTCTTTATATTTTTCTGCCTTTTGTTTCTGTGTTTCATATTGGGTAGATTCTTGGTAGTGTCTACTTTGTAGAAAAGTTGGTTTCTACTTTAGTAGATTCTATATTCAAATTCACTAGTCTGTTTTTTTCTGGAGAGACTGGACTACTATCGGTTCTATCTTGTGGGTTTTTTTTTCAATATTGTACTAGATGTTTCATTTTGTAATCTTTATATCATTCATTTCTATCACTAATTTATGTCTTTTAAAATATTTGAATATATTTGTAATAAGTGTTTTTACAACATATTTGATAATTTAATTATCTCCATCATTTCATGCTTTGTTTTAGTTGACTATTCCCCCCCACCCCCCGCCAGTTACGGGTCACAGTTCCTGCTTCTTTGTGTGTCTAGTAATCTTTGACTGGATAGCAGACATTAAATTTATGTTATCAATTCACTGGATATTGTTGTTGCTCTTCAAATGATATTGGGCATTGTTCAGGTAGATGGCAAAGCCAAGTTTTTCTCCTAAAGCTTTTCTTCTCTGTGCAGCAGTCCATAGAGTGACTATAGCAGAAAAACAATTAGTTTACTTATCCAAAAGATCACAGCAAAATACTATCTGTTTTCTTATGGCTTAACAGTTGTTTTATTTATTTTATCAAATTTTATAGCTGTGGACATGACAGGGCTAGTCCAGTACTGGTCATTTCATTAAAGTGACAAGCAAATAGTTTAGTGTGTTTAAATGCTATTTTCAAGCTTCAATTTCTCTTGAAAATAGAAAAAGAAAGTGAACCAAAAGAATTTTCATGTGAAATTCTCACATGTTTCTCTTAATGAAAACTATATAAATTTTCTCAGTTTAAAAAAAAAAATTAAGTCACAATACTATACATTTTCTGTTACTCTGGGGAAATAAAAAATAGAAGGAATGTTTTGGTAAACCACTTTCTCACCTATTAAAATACTCTACTTTTTATAAGTTCATCCCACAAAACATTGTCTTTGTAAAAGATTTCTCAAGTTCTTTAGCTTTTAAGAATCTACTGTGACTCCTATACCTCTGATATATTTCACAGATCGATCACCGCAATCATTTTCTTTATATTTTTCTCCATATTCTCTCCCACTATTTTGAATGTTTCTTCAAGCAACAATATTAAAATATAAAAAATACAAATATAGTATATCGTATATACAATGAAAAAAAAAAAAACAGATCCAGAATCACATTCTTTATCTTTCTAAAAATTTTAATCTTGAAGTCCCCTAGAATAATCTGTAGCTACAACTAGTTTAAAATCTGGTAATTCATTAAGACTCTGAACTAGATGCATTTTTCTACCTGTCTGATTAGGAGGGTAAACCTGGAAAAGAAAGTAATATTAAATAAATTTGTTTTTTATATATTTTGTCCAGCAGTGAATATAAATATATTCATTGAAATGGAGTGGGAAGGAAAATAGAGCTGAGAACACCATTTTTAAAAATCATTCAGATTTAAGCATATTAAATGTCCACTCTCTACGGAAGGTATAACATTTTTAGGCAAAAAAATAAATAAATAAAAAATCATTGTAAACTAAGGAGCTGCAGTTCATTTTCGAAATGCCACTACTGATGTGGAAATAAATTTAAGAGTTTGGAATTAGCAAGTGAGCATAATGCTCAGTTTACTTGCCAAGCCTATAGTTTATTACCTTAATATGGCCAGTTGTTCATTGAAAACATCACTGGTTTGGGCACTTATCTGTAATATGCTGAATCAAGGAAAAGTTACTGAGGGTTATGGATTACATTGCATCAACCCAAGTTTTAGACATTGAAGCCCCAGTGTGACTGTATTTGGAGATAGGACCTTTGAAGAAGTAATTAAGGTTACATGAGATCATAAGGTTGGGCATTAATCCAATAAAACTGGTGTCCTTATAAGAAGAAGAAGAGACAGCAAACATATCTCTCTTTCTTGTGCTCACTCACTCCCCCCCAATGCCCTCCTAGAGAAAAGGCCGTGTGAGGACACAGTGCAAAGGTGGTTGTCAGGGAGAGGCCTCACCACAAACCCACCCTACCGATTCTTTGATGTTGGACTTCCAGCCTCCACATCTATGAGAAAATAAATTTCAGTTGTTTAAACCACCCAACCTGTAGTGTTCTGTTACAGTGGTCCAAACAGACTAATATACCAAGTAATGCTGGTCCTTTAATTTGCATACTTTGTTCCTTGCGGAAATAGGTGGTAGCTTCCAAAGGCTCCTTGACTCTTTAGTTTGATCGCTTTTCTCTGGTTCCATATCTAGCTCCCAGTATATTAACTATATATGAAAAAATACTCTATACCTATCTTTACTTAAATATGTGATAACTAAGCTTTATATTTATCAGTTAAAAGTGATAATGTTTGTTCTAGGTCTTGAAAACAGTCACAGATTTTTAAAAGTAATTGCTTGTTCTTTAATGTAACTATATCCAGTAAATACACATGTATGCTACACAGATAACATTTTTAAAAAGACATGAAGAAATTTTAAGAGGCCATAGTGCAACATCTTAATTTTTAAAATTATTTATACATTAGATAGTATGCTTAAACTATTTAGGTAAGACTGTTTGCTTTCATAAAATGGAGAAAATTAATTTTACTTCACTCAAATGCAAATGTAGTTTCCACAGTGGTCATAAATAAATTCTTTTCATCTTTTGTGGCGATTAAACATTGTTCTTTATAAGGATGAGAGCAATTAAGAGCATTTTGCCAATAATTTGTCATGTGCTTATTTTCATTGACAGTAAACTAATTCAATAAAGTATATTTCAGTATTGAGGACTAGAACACTAAATCTTAAGTTATATAACTGCTGGCAATATTCCTTCTTAATATTACTTTTCCAGTTTAAGGTCATATAGTTGTATGATTTTTGTGTGCAAGTACCTCATTCTCCAGAACATTGAAATGAAAATGAATCTTTCTCTTTTCAGTTCTTTGGGTTTTGAATCAAAGACAACAAATTAATCCCACTGTTTCCAGAATTTACAGCTAAAGAAGTTTCTAGAAAACATTTCTTGATACTGAAGACACTGAAAACTGTAAAATTTTTGTCAGAATAACCAATAAAATCTTCTCCCAAGAGTGCATGTTTTCCTTAGAGACCACCTGTCAGTTATATTTTCTTAAAAATTCAGCACATCATTCACTCTGTAGTGTAGCTGTATATCTCATTATCACTGATCCTTTAAGAAAAGTAATAAAAGAAACTTTCACATAAAATAATAATTTTTTTCTCAAATAAAGGACCTTAAAAGGTTATATAGAGGGAATTGGGTATGAGATTGAGCTCCAGAATTTGAAATTATTGCATGTTTTATATGTATACTGTGAAATCACAAATTGATCTAAGCTCACATAAACCAAACAATAACTTGCAAAAATAGGCATTTTGATTTGAATTTAGAAAACATAAGTAAAATTTAAAAATATCTACAAAATTTGGATCATAGTTGATATTTCCAACAAGAATACTTACTAAAACTTAATTTGCAAATTTGTGATGTAGTAATCTCACAGAGATTCAATTCCTATAATTTCCTCTGCATTTTATCTGAAAGAGAATATGGATTTGAACTAGCTGAATTTATGAAGTCAAATAGTCCTCCAAGGAAGTGGCAAGCTCTACATTTCAACACCTTGGAGAACGAATGCATTGTGATTTAACTTCTTGCTTCTTCTTTGCCCCACTGTGCCCCATCTGTCAGGAATGGCTGACTAGCTCCTACTGATTCCTCAGAACCTAGTTAAGCAATCATCTCTTCTGAAAAAAAGTCTTCTCTGACTCTTTGACTTCCTCACCTGATTTTCATATCCTTGCGACAATACTATTCAAGCACACAGTATTTGCTTTCTCATAGGCAAATTTAAAACAAATTTAATACAAAAAATATTCGTATTTTTTTTGATGATACTACAATTCATTCCTGTCATTCTTATCTGAGGTCTTTCTCACTGAGTCAAAAGAAGTCTTTTTCTTCACAAAGTGGTAATGACCTACATCTTACCAATTTCAAATAACATACTTTGGTAATAAACTTTCTATAACTCTCAGGAGCATACGACATAGTTAATGCTCCTCAACATCTTGAAACACTCTTATCTTTCAATTTCTGGAACACTAAATATTTCAGATTTTCACCATGAAACCAGGTTCGCCTTTCCCGAATCCTCTCAGGAGCAGTCTTCACTTCTCTTCTTTCTATTCATTCTCTCCCTTAGTGATCTATTTCCTTTGCTTTAAATACATTTCAATAGTGACTCATAAATGCATATTTCAAGTGCAACTTTTCTGCTAGGCTGCAGATAAATTGATCTAACTGTTCACTTCTCCTCGATTCCACTCTTAATCCCTTTCACTCAAGTCTCCACAGAATGACAAGCTTAATTATTTACAACATTCATCACATCTTATAACTCCTATACTTCAAAACTTTTGAAAACAACTCCCTGCACCCCAAATAAAGCCCAGTGTTGAAGACGGCCTGTGTGAATCCATCTGGCTCTTGGCCCTCCTCTCCAAATTCACGCCTTATCCCAACTTGGCAATTCTATCCACATAACATTTCTTTCAGTTCTTTGAAGATAACTAATTCTTTACCACATCAGATTTTCCTTATATACTATCCCCTCTGCCTTAAATTCTCTTCCCCTTAGTCTTCATGTAGCTTCACAGTCAATTTTTAAGTTAAGCTGTTTCCCACACTTTTGCTGCTCTTTCTCTTCACAAGCTGTTCACCACCTTTGTATCACTCATAACAACTTTTCATTGTATAAATTGTATTTACTTTTTTGCATGTTAATTTCTTATTTCCCCCATTAGGCTACAATTAGATTGCAAAAAAAAAAAATTGTTTTTGAAATAGTTGTTCAAGAAAACAAGAACTATATCTACCTCTTTGTTCTCAAGTGCTTGTCTCAGAGCCTGATACATTAATAGGGACACAGTATTAATCCAATAAGTGTGTAATGCAAAAATAATCTAACGGGATATAAAATGAAGAGTATAAAAATATTTCTTTTGATGGGCACTAATATGGAGCTATGCTACTTCATTTCTTTAATAAGAGTTCAACCAATGTCACTACTATAAGAGACTAGAGAGGAATTAGAAATCTAAGAGAAGTGTACATACTATCATAATTCAATTATTCTCAAATATTTGTAAATCATCAACTCTGATGTATTAGAGATAGAACTATAAGCGGAACAAAGACTTTGCCCTCAGTTTAATATTAAATATACCAAAGTAAGCACTTATTTAAAGAGTGCATTATATGGTTGGTATATGAAAAAGTTTTGTCATTTTATTTTTTGAAACATGACAGGTGTACATATTTGGGGAGTACCTATGATAATTTAGCACATTCAGATAATTTCATATAATTTGTAAAGTCTAATTGGGATAACTATTACCTTAAATGGCTTTAATTTTAAATTGAAATAGCCTATTCAGTTGGATGGCAATTTAGATGTTTGTAACTTTCTTGATTTTCAAGCTTATAGTGAAACCCATTTTTTTCTCTGAAATATTATTCCCGCATTGTGTGTTAAAGAGAAAGACACAACAGCACAGATTTCCTAAAAGCAAAGTAAATTTACCTCCATTGTTTATAGGTTGTAAAACGAAGCAGTAGGTGGCCTGATTATATATTTTTATTTCAGTATCAACAGAATATCTAAATGTGATATGTTGAAACTACAGAATATATAATAGCAATAATGGAAAAAAAAAACCCTGTCATTTGACTGCTATCTAGAAGGCACACAAATCAGAGAACAGCTGCCAGAATACATCTTACTTTAAGACTGTTTCACTTGTTAAAGAAATTCAAAAAATTGGTTACATCCAATGGACCGAATGCTGTACTGCTCATATCATTTGAGAAATTGTGCAAAAAAATACTAGTACATTTTACACTTGACTACCATTCAACTACTGCCAAACCATCAGTTGTGTGATATTTATATCTTTTTATGCAATAGATTTAATGCAATGCAATTCCAGTTATGTCTGGTGCTCTTGTCATATTCAGCATAACATGCTATTTTTTTCTCCCTTCAATTTTTTATTCCCAAGAAAGGATCAAAAGCACAACAAGTGTATTCAAAAAAGAGCTTTTTAAATGTCTCACCTTAAAACCTTGCTATTCCCACAGTGGCTAACCTCTGATTTCACTTCACTGCCATGGTAGCAAAAATTGAGTCTTTTTACATTCTTCAAAGGAATTCTAACAGCCCTCTTTTTAACTTTGATTCTTTGTGTTTGTACTTGGTTTTAGTCAAGGAAGAGCAGAAATATGCTTATATTCTGGAGAAATCCCATACCAAGAAATCATAGTAAAATTGAACCCATTTAATATTATATTTCAATAATAAAAGGAATAACATTAATTTTTTCTAGTAGAAATACCTGATTATGTTATATGTATATTAGAGTAAAATATCTTAGATCTTTAAGGAAATCCATTCAAAATGTTTTTAAAAAATAGAATATTGAGTAGATTAAGTGCAGAGAAATTTCTTTAAATTGCCGGTTTGTGCCACCACCACCAGCACCACCACAACTTGCACAAGCATGTGACATTCGGCAAAAGACTTGATTTTGCTTGCTCTATGCAATCACATTGTATATCCTTGGACCTCTCTACCCCTCCTATACCAGTCAATTTTCTTTAGAGCTAAATAGAGGTAATACTAACTTAAATTAGTTCACTATTACTATAAAGAGACAAGCTGTGTGTAAACATCAGTGAATATAGTGACTACCTGGCCATTATTAGCTTCATTGCGGTCATCAATCCAACTTAACTGAATAAGTAAGGAACCAAAATAGGTTTTGTGCTAAACCTAAGTTATCCATCCTTTTACAAGTATATCTTCTGATCAAGTTTTTTTTCTCTTTTTTTAATCTTGCATTTTCAATTGTGCAGCATTGTATCAATAATGAAATTTAAAATATTTTTGAGTTTTTAGTGTGTATCAAACACTGTTATAAATAGATTAAATATACAATTAATTTCAATCAATTAAGTCTACACAACCTTTAGGTCTTTGCTAATAGATTACTACAAGTCCACTGATGAAAATAAATAACTTTTTGTAAACATACTTCTGTGCATCTACCTCTTAGGTTTGTGGTGACCAGCTTTGGAAAAAATAAATCTGAGTTAAAATTTTGAATCTCCAATTTACTGACCATATTTCCTTGAGTATGTTACTTAAACTCTCTGAGTCTGTACCTTAACTTAAAATGTACATGTGATAGTATATGTCTGAAACTAACCTCACAGACTACTCACATAATTAGATACACGGATGTATTTAATGGCCTTGGTATATACTCCTAATATGAGAGAGAAAATCATGCACAGTCTCACAGTGGTTATTTCATGGCGACGTTTAAGCATGTTATTTGTTGCCTGCATCAGAAATAATACCTACTGCTGTTCTCCTCTGCTTTCTATGCCATGCTCTGTGTAGAACTTAACCTTTAATATCTTATTCTAGTACTTATTTTTTCTCTGATCACTCTGTTTTATATTATTCCACTTCAGTTAATCATATAGTTATATAACCAACCACCTTATTTCTTTTACCTGTTTTTTTCACATTTATTGTATTACTTATTTATTTATTTTTAATTTCAGAATATTATGGAGGTACAATTTTGGTTACCGTTTTGAAGTAAATGTCATATTTATGTCAACAGAGATCTGAAATCTAGAATTTAAGATTTAAGCATTCTATTTGAAATTATAACATTAAGAATGGTTTTCATGTAAGTGTTACAAATGCTTCAGAAGAAAGTCACTCAGGTTTGTGGAAATCACCTAAGCATCTCAAAAGTTAAGCAACTAATTTAAAATTTCACCATATTTTCTTGTCTGCTTTTAATTTTTTTTTTATTTCAACATATGATGGGGATACAGATTTTAAGGTTTCAATAAATGCCCTTTCCCCCACTCCCCCCACAAGTCTGAGTCTCCAGCATGACAATCCCCCAGAAGGTGCACTTCTCACTCATTATGTATGTATCTACCCATCCCCTCCCCCGTCCCCCTGCCCAATACACTATTATTGTAGTACCTATGTGTCCACTTAGGTGCTGCTCAGTTAATACCAGTTTGCTGGTGAGTATATGTGGTTCTTGTTTTTCCATTCTTGGGACACTTCACTTAGTAGTATGGGTTCCAGCTCTAACCAGGAAAATATTAGATGTGCTATATCACCATTGTTTCTTAGAGCTGAATAGTACTCCATGGTATACATATACCACATTTTATTAATCCATTCTTGGATTGATGGGCACTTGGGCTGCTTCCACAGCCTTGCGATTATGAATTGTGCTGCTATAAACATTC
>VSMD01061155.1:0-49851 GCA_008750895.1 Mirza zaza | reverse complement strand
TTTCTGTTTCATTTAGTTGACAAGACTACATGAAATGTGTTCATATTTCATGTGTGTTTGTCATTTGTTTCCTTGTAGAAAGAAGGGCAATAATCATTGGCTCAAATTCAGGCTAATCTTACCTATTTACTTAGCCTCGTTTGTTAGTAGACTAAAAGAATTACAAGGCTGTCTTCCACCTCTGTTTTGGTGATCACCTAACCTCTGTGGTAGGATTCTGTTGTCTACAGTGTGGTTATGTAAATATTGTGTTTGAATGACACCTTGATTTATTCTAAGAATCCTACTGTAAGACCTTGTGAGAGAAAATATTTGACAGATTTGGAAGAGATAAGCCATATATGAAGTATGTGTTGATACTATTGTTACTTTTATTCATTCTAAGTGGTATTAATATAACTTATATTTTGGTAGTTCTAATTAGTAGTAATACAAATTAATATCAACTAGTAACACTATGTTGGTGTTAATAATAGTAAAAAAAAGGATTTAAGAAAATGAGATTATATAACTTCTTACCTAGCCTGCAGTTTGATGGATCCCCCTTTCCCAGTGTGAGTTTTCATCCTTAGTCTCTTACCTAGTCCCCTGTGACATACACTTTCCATTAGGCTTAGTGCATTTAGGGCCATGGAAGACTAGGAAGATAAGAGGTCTGAAGGGAGCCTGGTCTTGTAAGTACTGTTTTAGAGTTAAGTGGATACAGATGACATTTATGTGACCAGACAGTTACCTACAGGTGAAGCAATAAATCAACATTTGAAAAAAAGTGAGAAATTTCCCCCCCCATACTTAGAAATGCTATCAGCAGTTACTAATAATCCTTATAGTTTTCTTACCCAGACATCATGAGACTCACGTTGTAGAATATACAAACTCGGGTCAGGCAGTACTCCGTAAAAGTTCTGTGTTTTTCACATTCTTGGAGGGAATGTCTTTAAGAGTATTGTGGGGGGAAGTCCAACAATGAGCATTCTGAGTGAATTCCCACGAAAGTCTTAAGTTTTAAAGACATTGATTTATTTTAGAGAGATTTTCATATTATAGTTTTTGCTTATAATAAATGGTAGTTCTATTTCCTAAATTAGTGTGTTTTTTTCCCCCCCTGGAAGTAGCAGTTGTTACATTCTTGTGCCTCTTGGTTATATTTAAATAATTCCTGCCTTCCTAATACTGTGAGTAAAGTTATTTTCCCATATTTTGATATAAATCATTCAGGCTGCCTTCAGAGATGCCTAATGACAATTGTAGTGCATGGCTTCATGGCTCATGTATAATAGTGCTCAGTTGACCAAATTTTTTTCTCATCAGAGAGCTATTTCCTATCTCTGATTTGTCTGGGATCTAGCCACATCTGGTATGAAATCTATGGTAGTGAATGTTAAGGATAGGCTTTACTGAGTTAATTAAGGAATGGTGGGGATCCCAGGCCTACATGAGGACTGTTTCTGAATTTTAATTTATGGCCCTTTTAAAGGCAGTGTTAAATCATATTCTGATCCCGTAGCCAATGATTGACCCTCCTGTGTAACATGATTGTGGACAGTTAGGAAATGTCTGAGACCGATATAACTGCATTTAAGAAGGGGTTAATGACTCCTAGTTATTCAACAAATATTGATTGGTCTCCTGTATCCTCATGCGTATGAACCTAGCACAGTGACATCTCATTTGTCCAGAACCACATCTGGCTCTGTGATCTGCACTGTGCACCTCGAATACACCACTTAACAGGTGATAACACCAGTTCTATACCACTTTCTGCAACCCATTTTGTATACCTGATTATGTCTTGTTTCTAAGACTCTCAACCAGAAACCTTACTTTTTCTTTCTCTCTTCCTGTCCTTTCCTTCCTTTTGGGATTTTATGTTTAGTTCTTTGCCAAATCTGACCTTAGCTTCCAGTAATATTCCACCCATTTTCTATGTGGCTGCTTCAGGTAAGACCCCTCCCACCAATCCCCCATAATGTTTCTCTGGCCCCTTGAGAAGGAAGGGATATTATCTTTTAAAACCTTCTCTAGTATCTATTCTGCCTTTCTTTCTCTGTTGAGCTACCCTGTAGCTGTTGCTATTGAGCATTATGTCCAGGGAGTAATAAACGTGTTGGAGGAAGCTGTTTTTCACATAGCACTGTGATTCTACAAAAGCCTATAGGAGTTACTAGATGCTTAATAGTATGTCTTATAAATATTTGTAGAGAGAATACCTGATGAAAGATGATATTGTTTTGGAAATCAAGGCCACTTGTTAGTGGTTTTAAGACCTAAGAAAATGTGTTTTTTCTTATGCTTCTACCTATAAGGGTTTAGGGCAAGATTAAATACTTAGGTATCTGAATGGAACATTAACCACAAAGATTAGTAATTTTTAGATAGGTTGAGATAGTTATAAAATACAATCCTAATTTAGCATCGCACCTTCAGTAGAATAACTCTAAATATGTGTAAGGTATAGCAAGTTCTTTTTCACTGGTTTATGAAATGGAATATGCCAAAGAGTAAAAGGTTATAAATTTGACTTTAGTGAACCACAAGTTCCTTCCTTAAAACCTACCCTCAATGCTGAGCTTGACAAAATGAGTTCTGTGAAACTCAGTGCCTGTTTCAAACCCTTGGTAGTTGCTTACTTTTCTCGTGTTTGGAAGTGAGGGTAGAATCATGTTTGTTTTATTTTTTTGTTTTGTTTTTACTTGCATTTTACAACTCTGAGGTCTTTTATTTTCTTTTCACATTTTGGTTGTTAAGTCTAGCTAAAGGTCCTGCCTAATGGGAACAATTGCAATCTTTGATAATTTTATTCTTTGTGATGTTTTCAGTGCTTAATTCTTTCCATTTGTAAAAGTGTACACTATTTGAGCCATTTAAAATCACTTATGTGGTTAGGTTCATGGCCCATGACTGCTGGTCTTTTAAAAGTCATATATTATCAAATGGTAAAAGTTGACTTAGAGGGCAGAATCCTGTGATAGTTCTACTCAGGGTCATAAGCCATATTTTAACATGGAAAATGAATAGGAAATGTGTGAAATTTAATGGTCTGTAAGTTACTGCTGTGAGAAAAGGAGAAAATATATTCTCTAAAAGAACTCGTACAAAGAGTCTTTGGACACTTTGCACTCTGTTCTGTTGTCACTGAGTTCTATGAATTGCTACCCCCCTGAAGTCATTCTGCTTCCTGTGTTCTTCACACCAGCAAAAAGAAACCAGAATGTACAGTACTTTTAATAAAGAGCTTTATAGATAAGTGGTGTACTACTATTCCCTGGTAGCCATGGCATCGATTATGCCTAGAGAAAAATTAGGATGAGCCTGTCAGCATGAAGCAATTAGACAAAGAAAAAAACACAGACCAAAATACAAGGTCAAGTTGTATCTACCCCATCCAAAAGAAATACGTTTATTTCTTCTTTGAAAATTTCACATAAATATCTGTAGAGTAAAACGTTTTTAACTGGCATTTGAATTCTTTTGTGTTTTCCCATTTGTGTGCAAAAAGCCTACAGTTTATACTCAGGGAAGCAGTTCTGAGTGAATTCTCTGCCATTCCTGAGTGTTAATATTTGGCTGAGTTATTTCTGATGAGTCTACAGATTAGAAATTACATAAAATTCTCATGGAAGGAATTTTTTGTGATTTTTCTGTTCAACGCATATCACTGTGATACTCACTAGCTTACTAATGAAACAAAACCCATTTGTCTGGGTGTGTCACTGAACACTGAGCGTGAGAAAGGATGGGGTAGTAGGGTTTAAGGAGGAGGGGTCCAAAACTGCATTCAGAACAGTGGAGTCTATCTGCTTCCAGCTGAATATTAGGCACCAGTAGGTTTGTTTCTGGTTAAAACTCTCTAAGGGATAGGCTTCTAGTGTTGTTGAAAGGCTCTGAGAGGGGAATCAGAGAAGACCTTATGGTAACTTTGAATTTCACAATAGGCATGAGGAGTGCTGCTTAAGGGGAAAATACACTGAAGTCCACCTTTGCCAGAACACAATTTTTCTTAGTCAGTGGAGAGGGAAGGGTGAAGTGGGATTTGATTCTCTACCTACTTGTACCCTAAAATGAAGCTGCTAGTTGACATGCCTCATCATTCTTCAGCCCCTCAGGTCAAAGGAGAACTTTATTTAAGCAAACCTTTTTTTTACATCTGCAGAAGCCAACTGCCTACAACTAACATGGCCTTGATTCATAAATGTAAATGGGTAATCAAGACTCACCAGACTTATGAGAAAATTTAACAATGTAACTAACCAGAACATTGTCTCTAGAAGAAAGAGAACTCAGGGAGCAGAAGATAATGTAAAAACAATGTATGTCCTAAGAGATGTTGGAAAGATATTGTATATGTGTTTTTGTATTGTGTACAAAAATACCACTGTGAGAAAGAAGAAATTTGAGACCTAGAGATTTGGGAAATTAAAAATGTTTGTGATAGCCGTAGTACATATGTGGAGATTATATTTAGTGATTTGTAGAATATTCAAGTAAATATTTCAGAATATAGAGCAAAAAGATGAAAATGGAAAAGGTAAAGACATCGAGGGTCAATCTTGGCATTCTGACATCTATCTAATAGGAATTTGAAGGTGGAGGGAAGAGAGAGAGTGCAGGACAGAAGCTTGAAATATGACAAAGAACTCTTTCCCTGATCTGAAGAAAGACACAAGGCTACGGATTATTAGGACCCTCTAAAATCCAAGCAGCACATATGAGGATATATAAAAACCTAAATATGGTCCTAGAACATCAAGGATAAAGAGAAAATCATAAGAGATTTCAGAGAAGAGTCGGAAAAGAAAAATTTACTTGAAATTATATCGACATTAATTTCTCACTAGCTGCATACTGGGTATTGAAATATATTGGAGTACTATCTTCCAATTTCTTTCGGAAACCCATTTTGAACTTGGCATATTTCTTCCTATTATCCTACCTTTTGTGAATAGTGGCAGTAAAGGCTCTTTCAGATGTGCATGAATTCAAGAATATTTCCTGCTTACTGATTTTATGGGAGAAAAAAATCCTGAAGGATGCATTCCAGCAAAACCAAAAATGAATCCAAGAAAGCATAGAGTAGAAATGTTGAATGATGATCAAAATATCCATCAAAACTTTTGGTTAATTTTTAAATAATTGTTTATATAAAATAAAATTCTTGGACTAAAATGCTAGCTGATTAAAACATGGAACATGGTAGTAATAAATAGTGGGAATGTGATAGTGTGAAGAGTGAGAGCATGCTAGGGTGGAATTCTGTTTGGAAACTGAATAGTTCTAGATGTTAATAGAAAAATAAGCTTAAATGTTGCCTTATTAGTAACAATCAGTTGTCTATAATTTCCAAATATAACAAGAAAAACATAAATTTTTTAAAATGGCAAATATTAACATAAAATAAAGATGGTAAAAATTAGTTCAGATGTGCCAGGTATCACAATTACTGTGAATGAATTAAATTCCTTTATCAAATGAAAAGCTCATATTGGGTTAAAAAAATCCAATTCTGTACTGTTTCCAAGAAACATCTGAAATTGAAGATTGCCAAGAATGAAAAACTAGGTAAATGGTGAGGAAGATACAAGATGTGTTAATATTACCATCTAAGATAGATAATGTAGAGTACAATGTAAAAAGCCTGGCACAAGACAAAAAGGGATATTTTATACTGATAAATTGTAGAATCCTAAATCAGATTTAAAAACAATTCCATCGAAGTTAGGAATAAGAAAAAACTGTCTGAAATTAATTTTATTATTCTACTAGAGATTTTGGTCATTGCTAATTAAGAAAAAGAAAATTTATATATGTATAGTTAGAGAAAAACTCAAGGCTCTTATTATTTACAGATAATTGGAAAATACAAGAGAATTTACTGCAAAGTTCTTCCTTTCAGACTGGAAAAGAGAGTTCAATAAGGTGGCCAGATATAAGGTCATTACACAAAACCAATAGATTTTCTTTACAAAAACAATAAATAAAACAATGACTATATGTGAGAGATCACTTATAAACAGTATGGAAACTATAATTTGAAATACTAGAAATGTATAAAAACTGATAGAATTTATAAAACTTACAACAAATATTAGTGGCTCTTAAATGATGCCTTACATAAGGGATTTAGGTTATAAATATTATTGTTTGATTTGAGGTTTGATGATCTTTTGATTGTAAGATATTGAGTTTTAGTTTTCCATTGATTACCTTTACTTGCTAATATGTGTTGTGATTCATGATCAAAAGTTCACTGCAGAAAAATATTCAATTAACGAATTTCACTTATAGTGCTGAAGGTCCCAGAGTGGAGTGTTTGTGTCATGTTTACCAGCTTGATCACATTCTGAGCTCTGTTGAAATTTAGTTATAGGCTTTTTGATAAACTGGTTAATGCTTTGGAATAAATTGTTTCTTTTATTCTTACTGTCTGGTGCTAACTAGGTTTAAATGTAGTCTGCTCATCTAGAAGCTGTGTTATCTACTTGAACAAAGTAATAGGTAATAAAATAGTCAAGTTTACATATGCTTATGTACCAGTCATTATTCCAATCACTTTAGTTGCATATATTAACTAACTCAGTCAGTGCTCACAAATAGTCCTTTGAGGTTAGTACCACCACTGTTAGGAACTAAGGCATAGAATTTGAGTAACTTCCCTAAAGTCACAGAACTAGTGATTGGTGAAATGATTTGAACCCATGATTCCAGAGTCTGTGCTCTTACCCAGTATGCTATTCTACCTCTCAACAACTTTTAGTTAAACCACTTGTTGTTAATTTTTGAAAGAGTAAACAAGATTCCCTAGCTTTACAATTCTTAGATTGGCCCAGTCACTTGTAGAGATAATCATAAATCAACATGCTAAGACAGGAACCTTAACATTTGGTTGAAATCTGGCTATGTCTTCAATCTCATGTGATGATTTTTGCCTCTTATGCTGGCTTCCATTGGCCCAGTAGACAAACCATTTAAACAGAAGACACAGCCAAGCACACACAAGCACATCATGACTTCTGTAAGCATATATCAAAAGGAGGATATTGAGAAGGTCCAAGTGAATCAGTGTTAAAAACATCCTATGTCCACTATGTCCTATTGCTAATACCTACTTGGAATTATTACTTAATGCTTACTCTTTTATTTGTTTTTGTCTGTAATGATCATAATTGGGCAAAGAAAGTATATTTTTAGTAAACAAAAGTGCATTATAGTTACTTTATTTTGAAAAATAACATAAGATTTGAGAAAATTACAGCTTGGTTGTTAAGTTTGAAACACTTAAAGGTTTGGCAAGATACACAGTCAATTTGGGATCTTGAAAGGGCATAAGATAATTAGTTATTCAGTAAATAGTCACGGAGAACCTCTTCGTTGTATACATTTTAATTGGAATTTAGGTTACAAAGATAGTTATTGGGGAGTTCAAGTGCGTAGGAAAGATGGGTGGTATACCCTGTGATAACTGCTAAGATGCAGGGAAGGACAGCGTATTGTGCAGCCCCAGAAAGGGGCAGTTAAGTCAGAATAGGGGCCAGGGAAGGCTGCTTGGAGTAGGTGATTCATGTGTATGTAAGTCTTGCTGGACAAATACAAGGTAGAAGAGAACATCTTTGAAATGAATTGGCAGGAGCAGATAACCTGTTACTAGCACATATGAAGCATTTTTTTATTTTATACATGACATTTACATGATCCTCTTTGAGTACCATTGTTGAACAAACACTGGAATAAATAACATTTCTGGAGGTCCTGGATTAGTTTTTATTTTGTGAACCATAGTTTCACTAGCAATACTTTTCTCTTGTATTTCAGAATTAGTTTTCTTGTTGGGGAGTTAAAGCCAGTAACATATAGTTGGAATGATAGCTTCTATCTGTTAGCTATAATGGAGATGTGTCATGATTTGGTGAGTTGGTGGGAAGCCCACCAACTCTGGAATTCTTAAAGTTGGACAGCCATGTTAACTCTTATTAGAAGTCTTGAAACCTATGCTGTCCTTTTGTCTGTTGAGTACACTGGGCTTTTACCCCACCAATGGCAAGTTAGAGAGTATAATAGAGTCTTTGGCAAATTTTCAGGACAATTAATGTAATGAAATTGGGTATTCTGAAGTCAGTTTGTTTCAGATGGGTAGACATGTTTACAATCTAAGTAGAACCAGACATATAGTTAAGAAGTGACTTAGGATGATTTCTCTGTGGCAGGCTTATGGTGGATTGATTGCACTTTTGGAGGCCATGTGTCCTGTCATCCTTACTTACTACCATTCTTGTGGGAATGGATTACTTGTACATGTAAGACAATTTGTGTATTTTTTCCTCTCTGAATTTTATTATATTACAGACTCAAATAGTGCTAAAGCTGAATGAGATAAGGACAAATTAGCATTTCGAAGCGTCTTATAGTTATCTTGAATGTTAGCTGTCTTCACAGAGAATTTTTAGTAGATACAATTAGATTTAGAATTCATAAAGGAATTTCTCCAGGGAAACCATGCCTTACTTGTTTTTGCCTCCTAGTAACCTTGGACAGTTCCTGGGCTTTGATACATGTTTTGTTGACTGATTGAATTAACACATAAATAGATGTATTTACCTACTGTCCTGGAACCAATAAACTATTTTTCAGTAATGTCATGTGTTATCCAAACTAATAGAAGGAATATTGTGGAGTCTAGGGACAGGATTTGGGTTAGGTTAGATTACAGTAAAATCTTATTAAATGAAATCGTATTAATTTAGGGTTCAGGGTAATTTGATACAGGCTGAGTTAAAACATAAGCAGGTGTTGAAGCTATTGTTTTTAGGCAGTTTGGATTTGCTCATTTGCTCAGTACAATGAATGTGCCAATTAAAAATGATTAAATTATCTATTCAGTAAGACATATCAGCAGGGACTGGTACTTGGCAACACTTGGCTAATTAGTTTGTTACAGTATATATGTGAAAGTAATAAAATTTTATTTCTTTAACATGTTTTTCTAATTCAGTATTGCAAGCCTTCATTATTTCCAGTAGTGCAAATTATTGTTAATGATAATTATACTGGTGGCATTTTACTCTGTTTATGTGTATTTAGTGTAAATTGTATTCAGATTTTAATAGTAGAAGTACAGCTTGATCTGCGTTTGCATTAAGTGGTATTATTATGGAATTATCATTCAGCTTGAAATAGTGTAGGTGCCTTGTTTTTAGTAGGTCTTGTTTTTTATTTATTAAGCATTTTCAAGTCATTCACTTAATCCTTCAATGTATATTGATTGCAGACCTCCTGTATGGTAGGTTGTGGTAACACTGTGATAAAAGGAATGCCTTCAGGAATGATAGGGCATTGTGGGTTGACAAGGCACATTAAAAATTACTCTTTAGTATGAGATGGTAATTGTCATTGTGGAGGTATATAAGTGCCCCTGGAACATGGATGAAGGAAGGGGCCCACAGTTGGCCTGAAGCAGGGGGAAGGGAAGGCATTCTAGGCAGAAAGGAGAGCATATGCAAAGACACAGATGTGTGGTAGGTCGCAGTGGGGGTAAGAGGAATGCAAGTAGTTTCATATTAAACTGGGATGTATAGGGTGAGGGAAGTCATTCCCAGAGGGGGGATACTGAGCAAGTATTTGGAAGCAAGGTCCTGAAGAGTCAGGCAGGAGATGAGAATTTCTCTAAAGTACAGGGGTAATCAAATATAGGGGAGAGGAAGTTATGTAACAAAATGTTAAAATAGAAGTTTCGGTGGAGACCTTGAGATGCCAAAGTGAATTTTGAGACAGAACACCCACTAGAACTTGCAATAGCATAGGAATAAACCTAGATGTCAGACTCTTATAATTCTAAACCCCTTACTCATAAGAAGGTATAGAAGTTCGGAAATGAGAGGATAGGTGAAGAGAAGAGGGAGGATCCCTGGAGAAATTTGCTGGAGATTATGAGCCTTACAAGTGCCAGCCCCTGATGTCAACCTTAGTGACAGGGACTTCAGCCCACCTCCACCCCCTCCCCCCTCCCCAAGTCCAGTTTGACGCCTTTCCCATGCAGTTGAGGTGGACAAATAGATATAGTGAACTGGTGACTGCCTGAAAAACTCTATAAGGGGGTGCTGGGCTGGTTAGTGGTTGTGCTGGTGGTTGTAAAGGAGAGAGTACTGCAACTTAGGCATTGGCTTGCATGCCTGGAATTTGTCAAAGCAAAAGTTATACTAGTGTTTCCTGTGACAAAATGTGGGCAGCACGGTCAAGAGAACTACAGGGGAATTGTCTCTGATCTCATAGGACTGCTTAGAGGGGTATATAGGCCTCTGCTGAAAGAACAAGGATTCCTAAGGGCTATGGAACAAGTAAACCAGAAGATTCCAGAAGAAAGCATCTCACTTGCACAAAGAGTCAAAAGACTGCTTGACATGGAGCAGTAGGAGAATCCCATTGGGGCCTGTGAGATGTGAAGATACCACCCTAGGTCTGTAGTGAAGGAGTGCAGATGCTACTCCTCAGGGAGCCTGCCCAGATTCCGAGATGGAGAGGGTAAGCCAACCTTATCAGCATCAATTAGAGGTGGTAAGGTTAAGGAAGCCCCTTAGATTTCTGTCAGCTACCATGGTAGAACTTTGCTACAGAGATTCTGGATTTAGCCTTCCTAATTTCATCAGCATGGGAATAAGAAATATATAGATATTCTTCAGTTTAGGCTACTATGGGCATTGAATGATGCTGAACCATTTATTGTAGTAGAGATTGCCAAATGGTCAGTTCATTTCACACCTTTTCCTTTGATTTCCACTTGTAAATATTTTGTGCTTTTCTGAGGTTTACAAACAGTAATTGCAAAATTCACTTTAGCTAAAGCTTTTCTTGGTGATGTCGTGTTGTCTTTATAAGTAACGGTGCATTTCTGACATGTTGTGAAGCATAAAAATAATTGTAATAATCAGGTATGTTTGTTCTGTCCCTTTTCATATTTTTTCCCTTTTGGGACATTGGTGGAATTTCACTTAACTCATGTAGAAAGGAGGAGACATGTATGCATTTATGTTGCCTGGTAGAGTATTCTTGGTGCCTGTTTTAAAGCACTCAGTGAACATTTGATGAGTTCTTAGTTATTTTTTGAAGCCAGGGAGGGTCCAGGCAATGGTCTGCAAAATTGCTAAAGAAAGTCCAGGAATCATTTTTAAAACAGTAGAAAAATGAAGGAATCATGCATGCATATATTAGGTTGCCTTAAATCAAACCCTAGCTGAAGCCGTGACACATGCTGTTCATGAAAGACTTAATACAGTTCTTCTAATCGGATGAATTGTCTTGTTGTGCAAAAACTGTTATTACACTGTGTGTGAAACCAACCGTGCTGCAGGGGGAAAAATTAAATCGCCTGACTGAGAGGTCACTTGTGAATAGTAACACAAGATCTATTACCGTTATTAGAGACTCTGGAGGACATTCACCCTTTTATGGTCTTTCAACTGCTGGAATGAAATATTTTAGTGGTAAATGACACCCTTCTGGGAAATCCTCCTGAAGATTCATTCTCTGCTGTTTGTACATAGAAAAAAAAATGGGGGGTAGAGGGGAAAAAAAATCACATAATCCTTTCAGATCACTTAAAAAATTTACCTAATTTGATTTGGTGTGATAACAGTTGCCTTTAAAATGTTCCTCATTACACCATTCTTAATCTGTGTGTATTAGGACCACACTTTGTCTTTTCGTAGCATGTCATGCGCATTCTGTGATCATTGCTGTAAGAAAATTCGCGATAGCGTGAAAGCTCAGACACCAGGGTGGATGCGGTTTATATTAAAATCTGGATTAAACACTTTGAGATACATGAAGTGAAAAGTCTATCAGCTTATTTTGTTTATTTTCTTTTAAGAGTCTTTGAGTATGTATAAGGAGGATTATGTGAGTATATATTTTAGTTCTGCATGGCAACCATGCTGAATGGTAAGTATTTTAAGAAATATTTCAGGAGTGAATGAATAGCTATTGATCTTAGGTGAAGCTTTTTAACACAGTTATTCAGGTGGAAACCAGAGTTTTTATATCCATTATAAACTGTCAATTTATTTGTTACAGTTTATTTCCACTCTGGATTTTTTTTTTTCTTTTGCCTTTTTTGCTATTTTGCTATATGGTTGAGATTAGTTTTTATGGGAACAAGGAAGAAATAAAGTAGTGATGTCATTGCAAATAATTTGGGTAAATTGTTTTGTTAATTTTGAAGTCATATTGACTTTTTCCTCTTCCCATTATTTGATTTCAGCATCTTTCCCCACCATTTTTCTAAAGCTTTCTTTATTACCCAAAAGATATGGAACTGTTAGAGTGATGTGAATAGGCATATAAATTCTGTTGGATTTCTCAGTGCCTGCTTTTGTTACAGGTATTTTGATGGGTTCATTAAAACGTATCTGTTGAAATGGGGGTTGGGAAGAAGAAGGAATAGAGGAAAGGGAACACATTGTCTGTAGGAATAGTACATAGATATTTAGGCTTCACCTGGAAATAAAAATAATTTTGTAAAATGGGAGATAGAAACCCTTTGTCAGGTTGCTAATGAGAGGCTTGACCTAGCTGCTGCTGCAGCAGCATCTTTGGGGATGATGAGAGATGCAAAATGCACTGTTGCTAGGCAACTCTCTTGGCTGCCTTTGGAGCAGGTTCATATGTGCTAAGAGCTAATGAATTCTCATGTCTGCTCTTTGAAACTGTTCAAAAGCCAATGAAGACATACCCAGACATTTAGCATTTACAAGTACCAGGACCATTCTTGCCATGTCATTTACTCATTAAAAATTAAGTTGACCATTTAGTGTGTATTGAGTATTGCTTTATTTTTCAAGATGGACCACGGTTTGAGCCCTAATAAATATGTTTTCAAGAATGAGCCAATAAAGATAACTTAGCTCTGATTGGTGCTATTTAAATTATTCTATATGAAGGCTTATTTTAAATCTGGATGCTTCTTTTTTTTCTTTCTCCAAAATTGGTAAGTTGGAGCCTGCCTCTTCAGACCTTTTAGAAAATTTGAAATTATATCATTTGCATGCCTTGTTCAGCCCAAGGCCATTAATTCTGAAGATGCTAGGAATCTGGAACCCAGAATTAATTTTATAGGTGGCCCCAAACTCTCCACTGAGGCTCCCCGCCCCCGAAATCCTAGGCAGTCATAACACAAGCCACAGAACTCAAATTAAAGCCTGATAGGGGGCATTACCTGGATCAAGTAATGAATCTAAGTACTTGTAAGATACCACTCAACCTCTAATATCTTTCTCTCAGAGGTGTTGTGAGGATTAAAAGATCCTATACATGAAAAAAGTATTACAGAGTTAATCACTTTGTGGTTCTCTCTGTGTACATGTTAATAAATTTGTATGCCTTTTATTAAAAAAAAATTATAAAGTGCTACACAAATGCTAGCTTTTACATTGAATTCCAACTAATTGTCTAGATTCAACAAGAATTTTGTGTTACTGGATTATTAGCTAATAGTTAGGTTTGTTAATATTTTGGTAGCATATGGAATAATTGCAGTGGTATTTATTTGTAATAGGATTTAGCCTATACATGTTTCTGTTTTGGTTGCATTAATCTGTGATTTCTTTTAGTGTCACAGTACCTAGTATAACATCATGCAATAGAAGGCATCTAATAAAGATTGATTGTTTGAAGTTGTTTGAATCTCCTGTATAGACTGTCTAAATTGAATTATTTAATTTCTTGCAATATTTCAAAATATATTAGAGATTCTGTTATAATTCTACATATGTCTGTTATCTCATCTCTAAAATTAGAATCATGAAAGAATCTACCTTATTGATTTCATCATGTGGATTAAATGAGATAATCCACGGTACAGTACCCAGTTTATAATCAGTGTTTAATAAGTTATATTATTAAAATTAGTTTATTTTTATAGTGCTTTTTATTTGTTTTGTAATATTTTTTTAAATTTCAGAATATTACAAGGGTGCAAATGTTTTGGTTACATGGATTGTTTTTATACTGCTTGAGTCAAAGTGATAAGTGTGCCCATCACCCAGATAGTGTGCATTGTACCCATTAGGTATGATTTCCCTCAACCCCACCTCTCCCCTCCCACCTGCATGATTTCCATTGAGTTTTACTTATGTGCTCATGAGTGTCGATTGGTTAGTTCCAATTTAATAATGAGTGCATGTGGGTTTTTTTTTTTTTTCCATTTTTGTGATACTTCACTTAAGAGGATGGGTCTCCAGTTCCATCCAGATTGTTTTTATTTTTTTTTTTTTTTGAGACAAAGTCTCACTCTGTTGCCCAGGCTAGAGTGCTGTGGCATCAGCATAGCTCACAGCAACCTCAAACACCTGGACTCCTTAAGCAGTCCTTCTGTCTCAGCCTCCTGAGTAGCTGGAACTACAGGTGTGTGTCACCATGCCCAACTAATTTTTTCTGTATGTATTTTTAGATGTCCAACTAATTTCTTTGTGTATTTTTAGTAGAGACAGGGTCTCGCTCTTGCTCAGGCTGGTCTCGAACTCCTGAGCTCAAACGATCTACCCGCCTCTGCCTCCCAGAGTGCTAGGATTACAGGTGTGAGCCACCGTACCTGGCCCCATCCAGATTGTTGCAAAAGGTATTAGGTCATTTTTTTATGGCTGAGTATTGCTCCATGGTATACATATGCCACATTTTATTATTCCACTCATGAATTGATGGGCACTTGGGTAGATTTCACATCTTTGTCATTGTGAATTGTGCTGCAATAAACATTCTAGTGAGAATGTCTTTTTGATAAAATGACTTTTTTTCCTTTGGGTAAATAATAGTGGGATTGATGGATGAAATGGTAGGTCTACTTTTTGTTCTTTGAGCAATCTCCATACTATTTTCCCAATGATGGGATTGCTTGATCGAACAGTAAGTCTACATTTATTTACTTGAGGAATCTCCATACTGTTTTTCATAGAGGTTGTACTAGTTTGCAGTCCCACCAACAGGGTATAAGCATTCCTTTCTCTCCGCATCCACACCGGCATCTGTTGTTTTGGGACTTTTTGATAAAAGCCATTCTCAACCAGGGTTAGGTGATATCTATCTCATTCTAGTTTTGATTTGCCTTTCTGTGATGCTTAGTGATGTTGAGCATTTTTCCATATGTTTTTGGTCATTATCTTCTTTTGAAAAGCTTCTGTTCATATCTCTTGCCCACTTTTTAATAGGATTGTTTGATTTTTTTCTTGCTGATTTGCTTCAGTTCTTTGTAGATTCTGGTTATTAACCCTTTATTGGATGTATAGCATGGAAATATTTTCTCCCATTCTGTAGGTTGTCTAGTTGCTCTGTTGATTGTTTCCTTGGCTGTGCAGAAGCTTTTTAATGTGATTAATTTCTATTTATTTATTTTTGTTATTGCTGTGATTGCTCTTGGAGTCTTCTTTCTTTTTTTTTCTTTAAATAAAAATTTTAAATCTTTTTTCTTTCTTTCTTTTTTTTTTTTTTTTTCTTTAAATAAAAATTTTAAATCTTTTTTCTTTCTTTCTTTCTTTCTTTCTTTTTTTTTTTTTTTGCCCTTAAGTGTGCTGGGTTTCATCCAAGGGGTCTTCTTCATAAATTCTTTGCCTAGGTCGATATCTAGAAGAGTTTTTCCAACATTTTGTTCTAGAATTCTATAGTTTCATGTCTTAGATTTAATTCTGTCATCCATCTTGAATGAATTTTTGAGTGTTCAGAGATATGGATCCTGTTTCAATCTTCTACATGTGGCTATCCAATTTTCCCAGCATCATTTATTGAGTAGGGCTTCTTTTCCCTAGTGTATATTGTTATCTGTTTTGTCAAAGATAATTTGGCTGTATGTGAATGGTTTTTATATTTGGGTTCTCTGTTTTATGCTTCCTTTGGAACCAGAAAAGAGCCTGAATAGCCAAAGCAACTTTAAGCAAAGGAACAAAAATGGAGGCATCACTTTAAGCTATACTACAAGGCTATAGTAACCAAAACAGCATGGTATTGGCACAAAAATAGAGACATAGACCAATGTTTCACAGTTATTTATCTGCTACATTATGTTTCAGGAGCAATGCTATACTATTTAGCTAGACAGATGTGCTCCATGCCCATGCGGAACTGTCATCATACTTTATTCCCCAAGCGCATGAAAAGAGAGACATTAACTGTTATCTGTATGTGTGTGCCTATTTTAAACATTTAGATGCAGAAAGGGGATAGAGAATAGTGTCATTCAGTAGAAGTAATATGTGAGCTGTGTATGTAGGTTTTTATATTTTGGTAAGCACATTTAAAAATAATTTTAAATAAAAACAAATGGATTAGATTATTTTTCACATTATGTTTTATTTAACCCAATATATCTAAAATATTATTTCAACATGTAATCAACCTAAAATTATTACTGGAATATTTTGTTTTTTATACTAAACCTTCCAAATCTGGTATGTATTTTACTCATATAGCACATCTCAATTCAGACTAACCACATTTCAAATGCTCAGGAGCCACATGTGGCTAGTTGCAATTGTGTTGAGTAGCACTGAGGCACTAAATATTCCCAATGCTCACTTCCTCAATATAAATGTAAATATATATTTTGAAATACTCTTGTTATTGGTTATACTTGGCTGGAAATGGCTTCATACTCTCTGCAGTGGAATGAAAACCTAAAATGGTAAATAACAGTAATTCTTCAAGTGGAATTTTCAAGGAGGTAGTAAGAGGGTGATGGAACATCTGGCAGGTTTTTCTTTGTGGTGGAAGTAGCCAGTCTCAATACACATACTTTGTTAACCCTTTCTTCTTTTTTCCATTATTCTTCAGTTCAGCTCATGCTTACCTGAGTGCTTGTTACATTTGTGATCTTAAGCCAGTGTAAGAGGAATAAGAGCAGAGTTCCCATCTGTAAGGCATTCACAGGCTAGTTCACAGACTAGTGTGTGAGAGTGAATAACTATGACCCAAAGTATATGAATAAAGGTGTGCACGAAGTTACAGTCACAAACAGTATTTAGAGTATTCTTTGCCTAGAACAGGGCAAACAATTACCCTATCCTTAAACATTATTTTTCATGGTTGTAAATATTTCAGTTTATGAATAGTTAAACTATCAGGTTTAAAAAAGGAGGAATGTATATTATGCAATGTCCAGTGGACGGGAGGAAGGAATAGACGTGTGTTGAAAAATAGGCTGATCAAGAAGCCTGGAGACAAGCATGATCAAAATTTGTTCCCTGGTATTAATTGTCATCTTTGGGCAGGAAATCTGCCCTCAGTCTCATTCCTCCATTGCGTCTTTGCTGGGCTGTGTGGCTGACTTGCCTACTTCCTACTCTTCGGCCTACTAGTACTATGTCTTTTGGTCATTTAACATCCAGTCTGGACTACTTCTTGCCAGGAAAAATATTCAATTCTCAACAAGCTGTGGAAAATGCCTTTGGTGATTTCATTGCAACTTTCTCTCCAGGTTTCTTTGCTACTGGCATAAACAAGCTACCGTTAAGATGGCAAAATTGTATCGCTAGTTTAGACACGTACTTTGATTAATTGTACTATTTTTTGTTGAAATATAATAAACTTTGATTCAAAATTATATATTTCATATTTATTGACCATAATACTTTTTGCTTCTGAGAGTTTGACTAATTTAGATACTTCATATAAATGGAATCATGCAGTGTTTATCCTTCTGTGAGTGGAATATTTCACTTAGCATAGTGTTCTCAAGGTTCATCTAAGTTGTAGCACATGACAGGATTTCCTTCTTTTTAAAAGCTGAATAATATACCATGATCTGCCTCTATCATACTGTGTTTATTCATTGATCAATGGACATTTAGGTTGTTTCCATTTCTTGACTATTGTGAATAATGCTGCAATGAATGTGGCAGTGCAAATATCTCCTCAAGGTCCTGATTTCAGTTATTTTAGATAAATATCCACAAGTGGGATTGCTGGACCATATAGTAGTTTTATTTTTACTTTATCAAGGAACTTCCATATTGTTTTCCATAGTGACCACACTATTTTACATTCCCACCAACAGTGCACAAGCGTTCCAATCTTTCTATAATACATCATCAACACTTTTTATTTTCTGGTTTTTTGATAATGGCCTCCTACCAGGTATGAGGTTACATCTCATTATGATTTTGATTTGTGTTTCTCTAAGGATTAGTGATGATGAAAAGATTAGCATCTTTTGATATACCTGTTGGCCATTTGTGTGTCTTTTTTGGAGAAATGTCTATTTAAGTCCTTTGTCCCTTTTTAAATTGTGGTGTTGTTATTGTGTTGTAGGAATTCCTTATAGATTTTGGGTATTAACCCATTATCAGATAAATGGTTTGCAAATGTTCTCTCCAATTCTGTAGGCTGGCTTTTCATTCTGTTGACCTCTTTGCTGCAGAGAAACTTTTTAGTTTGATATAATCTATTTGTGTATTTTTGTCCTTGTCACCTTTGCTTTTGGTGTCACGTCCAAGAAACCATTGTCAAGACCAATGTTATGCAGCTTTTCCCCTGTGTTTTTTTCTAGGAGTTTTATAGTTTCAGGCCTTATGTTTAAGCCTTTAATCCATTTTGAGTTGATTTTTGTGTATTTTGTAAGATAAGGGACCAATTTCATTCTTTGCATATGGACATCCAATTTTCCCAGCAACATTTGTTGCAGAGACTATCCTTTCCCTATTGTGTAGTGTTGGCACCTTTGTCCAAGATTATTTGACCATAAATGGGAGGGTTTATTCTAGGGCTGTTTTGTTCCATTGGTCTATATTTCTGTCCTTATCCTAATACTGTGCTGTTTTCATTACCATATCATTGTAATCTGTTTTGAAGTCAGGAGGTATGAGGCCTCCAGCCTTATTCTTTTTTTATCAAGATTGCTTTGTCTATTCAGCGTCCTTTGTGGTTCCATATGAATTTTAGATTTTTTTTTAATTTCTGGAAAAAAATGCCATTGGGATTTTGATAGGGATCGATTTGAATCTATAGATTGCTTTGGGTAGTATGGACATTTTAACAATATTAAGTCTTCCAATCCATGAACAGTCACTCTCTTTCCATTTGTTTGTGTCTTTCTCAATTTCTTTCAGAAAGTTTCGCTGTACAAGTGTTCCACCTCCTTAGTTAAGGTGATTCCCAGTTATTTTATTCTTTTTGATGCTATTATAAGTGGGATTGTTTTAAAAATTTTTTTGATTATTTTTAATGTATAAAAACAACTGATTTTTGTCTGTTGCTTTTATATCCTACAGCTTTGCTGACTTTGTTAGTTATGACAGCTTTTTATTGGGATCTTTAGGGTTTTCTATAAAGATCATGTTGTCTGCAAACAGATAATTTTACTTCTTTCTTTCTGATTTGGATGCATTTCATTTTTTGCTTAATTTCTCTGACTAGGACTTCCAGTATTGAGTAGACATGCTGAGAGTGAATATCCTTGCTTTGTTTCTGACCTTAGAGGAAAAGCTGATATTTCACCATTGAGTATGTTAGCTGTAGGTTTTTTACATATGGCCTTTATGTTGAGTTAATTTCTTTCTATTTTTAGTTTGTTCAGTGTTTCTTATTATGAAAGGGCATTCAATTTTGTAAACTGCTTTTTCTGCATCTGTTGAGATAGTCATGTGATTTTTATCCTTTGTGTTGTTAATGTAGTCTATCACATTGTTTGATTTTCATATGCTGAACCATCCTTGCATCCCATGGGTGAATCTTGCTTGGTCACATGTATGATCCTTTTAATGTGCTGTTGAATTCAGTTTGCTAGCATTTTGTTGAGGATTTCTGTGTCTGTATTCATTGGGAATATTATCCTGTAGCTTTCTTTCTTGTAGTGCCTTTGTCTGGCTTTGGTATCAGAGTAATGTTGGCCTCATAAAATGAGTTTGGAAGTATTCCCTTTTCTTCAGTCTTTTTTTTCAAGAGCTTGAGGAGGATTGGTCCTGGGCTTTCCTTTGTTGGGAGGTTTTTGATTAATGATTCATTCTCTTTTCTAGTTAGAGATTTGTTCAGATTTTCTATTTCATCATGAATCAGTCTTCGTAGGTTGTATCTTTCTTGGAATTTATTTATTTCTTCTGGATTATCCAGTTGATACATAATTATTCATGGTAGTCTTTTACAATAGTTTTTATTTCTATGGCATAGTTGTGATATCTCCTCTTTCATTTCTGATTTTAATATGTCTTCTCTTTTTTTGCTTAATCTAGGTAGAGGTTTGTCAATTTTGTTGATCTTTTAAAAAACTCAGTTTGTTTCCTTCTGCTAACTTTGTTCTTTTCCTAGTTTCTTGAGGTGTAAAGTTAGGTTATTTGAGATTTTTCTCTTTTTTTGATGTAGGCATTTACTACTATTAAAATCCTCTTAGCACTGCTTTTGCTAAATTCCACAAGTTTTGATATGTTGTATTTTTGTCTCACAAAATTTTCTATTTTCCCTTTTGATTTCTTCTTTGACTATTGGTTGTTTAATTAATTTTATTTCTACACATTTGTGAATATTGTAGTTTTTCTTTTGTTATTGATTTCTACATTCTATTGTGGTTGGAAAAAAACCTTGATATGATTTCAGTCTTCTTAAATTTGTTAAGACTTATTTTGTGATCTAACATGAAATCTATCTTAGAGAATGTTTCGTGTGTGCTTGAGAAGAACATGCTGCTGCTCTTAGGTGGAATGTTCTGTATGGACCATTTGGTCTATAGTGTTGTTCAGTTCTTCTTATTGATCTTTTTTCTGGATATTCTATTCATTATTAAAAGTGGGATATTGAAATCTTCTACTATTTTTGTATTGCTATTTCCCCTTTTGGTTTTGTCAATGTTTGCTTCATATATTTGTGTGTTGTGATGTTTGCTGCATATATATATATTTATACTTGTTACTGGTGAATTGACCTGTTTATCATTATATAATGTCCTTCTTTGTCTCTTGTGATGGTTTTTGACTTAATGTCTATTTTGTCTCATATAAGTATGGCCATTTCTGCTTTCTTTCGGTTAGCATTTATATTGAATATCCTTACACTTTTAGCCTATGTGTGTTCCTAAATCTAAAGTGAGTCTTTTGTAGACAGCATAAAGGTTTTTTTTCCTTCCTTTTTAAAAAAATCCATTCAGCCATTCTATGGCTTTTGGGACGTTTAATCCATTTACATTTGAAGTAATTAGTGGTAGGGAAGGACTTACTATTGCCATTTTGTTAATTGTTTTTTGTCCATCTTGCAGCTATTTTATATCTTTTCTTCTCTTGCTGTCTTCCTTTGTGTTTCATGGATGTTGTAGTGATATGCTTCCTTACTAATTTTCTTTTGTATATCTACTATGTGTATTTTCTTTATGGTTATCGCGGGGCTTACATAAACATCGTGTAACAATATTTTAAGTTAATAACAACTTACATAAACTTCAGTCACACGTAAACTCTTTCACTTCTGCCTCTTTATGTTACTGGTGTCACAAATTACATCTTTTTTATATTGTGCATCATTTACATATTTTTATAATTATGATTATTTATACTTCTGTCTTCTAACTCCTAAACCAGAATTAAAAGTGATTTATGCACCGTTGAGACAGTATTACAGGATTCTGTATTTGTCTGAGTACTTACCTTTACCAGCAAACTTTATACTTTCATATGCATTTATGTTGCTGTCTAGTGTCCTATTATTTAAACTTGAGACTCCCTTTAGCACTTATTGTAAGGCAGTTTTAGTGGTGATGAACTCTCAACTTTTGCTTATCTGGGAATGTCTTTATTTCTCCTTCATTTTTGAAGGTTAGTTTTGCCAGATATATTCTTGGTTGGCAGTTTTGTTTTTGTTTTTTCATTGAGCACCTTTGAATATATTATTTCACTTCCTTCTGACTTGCAAGATTTCTGCTGAGAAATTTGCTGATAGTCTTATGGGGGAGGGTCCCATAACAATCTCATACTTATAAATTAATTGATTTATCAAGGACTTAAACTCTGAAAGAGAGAAGAGAAAGCATTGAGTTTTATGAAGCCAAGTCTTGAGATAGTCAATTAGAGGGTACTTACAGCTTTTTAAAAATTTAAGAAAATCCAAGCATTTATTCTCTTTTCTACCTCTGTAGGGCAGAAGGTTCAAGAACAGGAGGATCAAGAGCTGGTAATGACATCTCCAGGAAAGATTTAGTAAATACATATATATGTTATTTCACCAGGAAAATATCAGCCCATACTTTATGAAGAAAAATTTCCATATTTATATCTGTATTTTCCTAGTGAAGTAATCCATGTTTTATTCTTTGCATTTAATCAGGGACTTAATTTGGGCCATTGTGCCTCATTTACTGTAAAACTTTACCATTTTATTTCTGAACTGGCCAGGGAAAAACACACACCCTTATATGCTTTATTAGGACCAAGGCTTGTAAAGGAACTGTACTCTTAGGCATAAACATAGTGCCTTATTTCTCTCCTGACAATATAATTAAAATATTTGCTTAAAAAGCCACACAACTAAATACATTATTTTATAAAATGACACTAAATGTACTGATTGCTCTTCTCAGAACTAAGAATCTGTCAGAACATTGGTAGAAATCTTCCCAGAAGGGGATAATTCATTGAGACCAGTGCAAGCCAATCTAAGATAACCTTTTGTTTTTAATTAAAATGGGAAATAAGCCAATTCAAAAATGTGTCTGCCTTCATTTGCCCAAGGTGAGAGTGATAGAATTTCTGTTCCAATCAAGCCCTCATACTTGTTAAAAACATCATAAATTCTGGCTGTGTGTTGTGAAGCTGTAGCTATTTATATGTGTAGCTCTGTAAGCTGCCATGGTAGATCATGGTCAGGGTCATTAATTAATGTTTAACTGTCACTTTTTTGGTGGTAGAGTTAAGAGGATTTTTTTTTTTAAATTGAATTTAAGTAGATGTCTTCTAGGCCTAGAATGAACAGGCTTCCTAAGAATTGAACAGGTAGAGCAAATTAAGAAATATGGTTGGCCATCTATGTCAGTGGGTTCCACACCCAGAGTCAACCAATTGCAGATCAAAAATATTTGGGAAAAAAGAATGAAAATAACAATACAAAAATAAAAAGTAATACAAATAAGAACTACAATATAATTATTTACATAGAATTTACATTGTGTTAGGTATAACAATTTAGACATGATTTAAAGTATGCAGGAGGATATGTGTAGGATATATGCAAACACTATGACATTTTATGTAAGGGACTTGAGTGAGGATTTTGGTATTCACGTGTTTGTATGTGTCCTGGAACCAATCCCCTGCAGATACGGAGGGACGACTGTATTGGACAACAAACCTTTGAAATGCAGCATATGGAAAATTATTTTTTTTGCCACTACATTTTGTGCTATCAAGTTAAGTACCTTGTTCATAGTAGACATTTATTAAGTGATTTTGAATTGAATTTTTAAAAATAGTTTTATTAAGTTATAATTCACAAACCATATGGTTCACCCATTCAATATGTACAATTCAATGACTTTTAGATATTTTTAGTTTTTTTAAATCAGTTCCCATATATAGTGCCCCTGTTCCCTCTCCCCCCTAACTAGGTGTATTGATTGCATTTTTAATTTTTAGTTCTTCCAATGATTAACCCAAAAAGTTACATACTTTGACTTCTTTCTTGCTCTTTCAACTTAGCTAGTTTTTTTCTTAACGTGCACTATTACGATAATCCTCTCTCTCTACCTCCTGACATATCAGCTGTATCATCAGTTGCATATAGTTAAGATATACAACATTTATATTTAATTCTGAAAGTATTGTTAAAATTTCAGTGCTTCATTTGCAAAATTAAAAATCAAGAAACAGCACTTACAATATTATAATTATGTAATTACTATTAATTGTGAAACTAATTAATCAAATGGACCCATAGAAAAGAGAATATTCAGTAAACCCCTGGTGCTATTAGGGTATCATACATATCAAGATCAAATGGATTCTTTTTATTCCTTTAAGTACCCAAATCATCCACAGTTTTTATTTGCTACATATTTTGAACATGACTTTCTTATATATTTGTTACTTTTAAAAAATTTTTGTTTTATCTTTTTTATTGATAAATAATAATTATACATATTCATGGGGTATGTAGTGATCAGATAAGGGTAATTAGCCTATCCATCATCTCAAACGTTTATCATTTATTTGTATTGGGAACACTCAGTATCATCCTTATAGCCATTCGAAGCTATATAATATGTTATTGTTACCTATAGTCATCTCATAGTGGAATAAGAACTTATTCCTCTTATCTAGCTGTAATTTTGTTTCCTTTAACAAATCTTTCCCTATCCCCCTTCCTTGAATTTGAGAACATTTCATCACCCCCAAAAGAAAACCCCCTAACCATTAGCAGTTCCTCCCCATTTCACCCTCTTGGCTTTCCCCCACCCCAAGTCCTAGGCAACCACTAATTTACTTTCTATCTGTACAGATTTGGTTATTCTGGGCACTCCATTCATATAAATGGAATCATACAACATACAGTCTTTTGTGACTGGCTTTTTTCACTTAGCATAACGTTTTCAAGGTTCATCCATGTCGTAGCATGTATCAATACTTCATTTCTTTTTATGGCTCAATATTCCATTTTATGGTTACTACATTTTATTTATCCATTCATTAATTGATGGATATTTGAGTTGTTTCTACTTTTTGACTGTTGTGAATAATGCTGTTATGAACATTCATTTATTAGCCAGACATGGTGGTGCACACCTGTAGTCCCAGCTACTTGGGAGGCCGAGGCAAGAGAATCATTTGAGCCCAGGAGTTTGAGGTTGCAGTGCGCTATGATGATGCCACTGCACCCCAGCCAGGATCACAAAGTGACACCCTGTTTCAAAAGCAAACAAACAAAAAAACAATGAGAGCATTCATTTACAAAATTTTGTGTAGATACACGTTTTCTTTTCCTTTCCATAAATACCTAGAAATAACATTGCTAGATCATGTTAATTCTGTGTTTAACTATTTAAGGAACTGCCAGATTGTTTTCCAAAAGAACTGCACTACTTTTCCTTCCCATCAGCAGTGAATAAGGGTTCAAATTTCTTCACATCCTCAGCAACACTTGTTATTGTCTGTCTTTTTGATCATAGCTTTCTCATTGTGTATGAAGTGGTATCTCATGTGGTTTTCATTTGTATTACGTCATGGCTAATGATGTTGAGCATATTTTCCTGTCGGTATTGGCCATCTGTTTATCTTCTTTGGAGAAATGTGTGTTTGGATCCCTTGCCCTTTTAAAATTATGTTGTCTTTTGATTATTGAGCTGTAAGAGTTTTTTTTTAAAATATATATTCTAGATACAAGTCTCTTATTAGATACATGGTTTGAAAATATTTTTTCCCAGTCTGTAGTTGTCTTTTTCTTTATTGTGTCTTTTGAAAGACAAACATTTTTACTTTGATGAAATCTGTATTTGTTTTGATACTTCTGCTTTTGGGTATCATATCTGAGACAACTTCGCCTAACTAGTCACAGAAATTTACTTTTATATTTTCTTTAAGAATTTTATATTTTTAGCTCCTACTCTTATATTTAGATCTAAAATCGATTTTGAGTTAAATTTTTTACTGGGATGTGAGAAGGGAGTCCAACTTCATTCTTTTGCATGCCAGTATCTAGTTGTTGAAATCCGGTAGTATTTCAAAAGATTTCTCATTTCTCCATTGTTTTTTTTTTTCTTTTTTGCATATTCTTTGAAAATCAATTATAAATGTAAGCATTCATTTCTGGACTCTGAAATCTATTCCATTGATCTATATTTTTAACCTTATGCCAATACAACAGTGTTTTTGATTATGATAGCTTTATAGTAAATTTGGATTGGGGGGTTTGAGTCCTCAAATTTTATTTTTCTTTTTTCAGATTATTTTGGCAGGTAGGGTTGCATGCTTTTACATATAAGTTTTAAGATAAGTCTCAGTTTTTGCAAAGAAATCAGCCTGGATTTTGATAGGCAGTGTGTTCAATTTTAGATCAATTTGGGAAATACTGTCATCTTAACAATATTAAGTCTTCTTATCCATGAATGAACTGCTTTTTTTCATTTTATTGTGTTATGCATAGAAATTGAAATGGGGACCTGGAGGGAAATTTTTGTCCATTGGCTCTTTTTATAGTACATAGATTTAAATTATTTCATGTTGGAGTAAGCTAATTGCGTATTTCACTATGAGGAATATTTTGTTTATGTATCTTTAGTGGTTCACTAGAGCTGTAAACTTCTTTGAGGCAGGATATATTTTAACTACTTGTGTTGCTTAGAGTAATGTCATAGTTGTTTAAGGAAAACACTTTTTGATTGGTGTTTGCCTTTAGCAAGAAATACTAATCGCTATCTGACTTTTTTTCCTAAGTCTTCTAATTCATTCATATTCATATTTATTTGAATAAGAAAAGAGATAAATATTACTTTATTGATTACTTTCTTTTGGAACAAGACATAATTAATATATTTTTAAAATTCATTATAGGTGCCAAATCTCATTCCAGTTTTGATGTTCAAATTGGGAAGACCACTGGAACCTATATTATACAATGATATATTGTATACTTTACCTGTGCTTGGTGTTCACAAGGTTAGTACATTAACCAGTTTACATGGGAGGAAAAAAAGAAAGACATTGAATTCTTTTTGGTATTTTGAAATTTTGAGCCCTAAATTTTGCCATGATCACTACTTCCCTGTTGGGCTATGTTTTATAGGAGGTAATATCTAAAGATAAAAGCATTTACTACAATATTTAAGAATTAATTATTTTGAATTACTTAATACCCAAGTTTGTACATTGGCTATTCCTATAAAGATGAGGTCTTTATGTTCCCAGGATTGCTAGGTAGCCCCCCCCAAAGCTATCTCCTATTCTCTAAGAAGATGGGTAATGCCACAGTAAGCTTTCATTTCAGTCTTTATTTTATAATAAGAGGTTTTAAAATGCTTTTGGTAACCTTGAGGTTATATACATTTTTGAAACCAGAGTTTCTTCAATATTTTCTAGGTGTGCGTAGGACAGATTCTACGAGTAATCCAATTGCTTGGAACCACCCCACAGCTAAGAGCTGTCACTTTGCGCTTGTTGACATCTTTGTGGGAAAAGCAGGTAATACACTTGTAAGAGTATTAAACATGTTCCTTTCCCTGAAGAAAAATAATTATGTCATTATGTGTGACAGTACTTTAATGGTATTAGTGAGTGGCATTAATGATTATGTTGAGAAATTTTGATCTATTAGTTGCCTTTGATCCCTAATGCAGTCAGTTGTGATTGACTCTGTGAGAATAGAAAATCTTATTTTGTTATATCTGAAATTTATCTTTCCATTTGCTTGAGAAAGTAATAGAAATATGGTTATAAGTGATTAGTGCCATTGTAATTAAGGTTGAGATTTAGTCACTTTCTTTTTGTTTTATGAAATTGAAAGTGCATGGGTTTGTAAGAAAATCCTCAGTAATCACAACAGCATTCTTCTCTGATGATTAGAAGAAATAAAATTTGCAATGCAAATGGAGGATTTGGAGGTGAAAATGCTGCATAAAAGGAGATAATGATTATTTAACTCAAGTTGGGAAATTACCTTTTTTTGTAAAATTGCATTTTTAGGATCGTGTCTATCCTGAACTGCAGCGTTTCATGGCCATGTCTGATATTCCTTCTCTCTCTGTGGGCAAGGAGGTCCAATGGGAGAAACTGATTGCTAAAGCAGCATCAATCAGAGATATATGTAAGCAAAGGTAAGATGTCCTTAACTTGCAGAAATGTGTATTATGCTATATTTTTTTGTAGTTAATTTTTTAATTGCAAGCAAGAAGCAAAGATTGCAGAGGATATTTGAATAAGACTATATTATTTTTCAACTCAAGTTTTCTGATTATAACATTTAAAAATTTTTGACAATAACTTTAAGATGCAAGTATGTCTTTTCATTTCAGGTTTAGTCTTATATCTAGGTTTATGTGATATTTATATCCTTTTCTGGATAATAATATTACATTACAATACATGATGTTATGTTTTCTATTTTTCTGTATATTAATCCCTGAAAACTAAGCAGTGTACTGTAGTCATAAACTGTTCTTTCTTATATTCTTTCTATGTTATGTCTGATTCTTATAAGTAGTTTTAGTAGGAAAGGCCTTATTTGTGATTCTTGCATGGAATGATTAGGAATTATATCAAGTAAGGAAATGATAATGAATTTTCATGTGTGCTCTAAGCTTTTAGGAGAACATGAAGATATTAGGGAGTTGATTTTAGATTATGGATTAATAAATAGACTAGAGGTGACAAGACTGAAATGACACAAGCAAAGCTCTACCTCCTCAGAAGTTTTTTCTTGAATGGGGTAAGGTAAAAATGTTTACAGAGCAGTAGATTAGATGCATTTGAAATAGTTGCAATCCTGTAGTTTCATATGTTGATCAGGCCACTGCACTGTAGAGTTCCTGGGAGCGTTGTTCTCACTTCTGTCAACGGCAACAGTGTGAATGGTACTTCCTGAAGTTGTGCAGTGGGTTGGCTTAGATGCTGACAACATGGATGATTCCTGTTTCAGGTAAAATCTTGGATCAAAATGTACAAGAAACTAAGCCTCAGCAGTTCTGCCTCTTTTCTAAGCTTCTGCCTTTCAACAACACAAAAATGACCTCAGTCTACAAGTTACACATACACAAAAGGTTACATATATACATATATACATATACATGTAACCCAAGACCTGAGAGTTTGGATTTTATCAAAGTGTTGGTATGGAAAATCTGAGACGAAATGTTATTAGCTGACATTCTTATTTGATGTACTTAAAGCTGAGGCTCAGAAGAGGCTAAATATCAGACCAGAGTATATTGATAAGTTAGTCAGTGTTCCTTTCAGTAACTACCTCAAGATCTGTCAAATTTTTCCAGTTTTGGAAAATTATTTCTCCTTGTGCAGTTTTATCAGTTGACGTTTCGTTGGAGAAAAGTATTATATCATTGAGAGGTAACAAGGAATTGCATAACTATGAAGTTAAAGATATTCTGGGGACAGCACAATATATGTGGATTACAGCAAAAAGGAAGTGGGGGAGGATCAGTGAGTGTATCTAGTATACTGCCTGGCATAAGATAGGAGATCATTGATTTATAATTTGTATTTTTATTATTTTTATCATCATTATTGTGATAGTTGTAACCACCTTAGTTAGTATCACTACTGCCGTAAATCATCTGATCTCAAATCCCTGCTTTCATAGTCGGGATAGATACCAGAGCAACTACCAGGCAGGAGTAGTTCCATCTTTACTGATAATAAGGTATGTCAATTCTTTTCACCATTATTATAGACTTGAGTTTTTCTCAATTCAGACCATAGGATTTGTGATTGAGGGTGAATGAAATATGTTAAAAAGTGCCTTCCCTTTTGGATAATACTTCTACATAAAAAGGAACATCAAGTAGTAGCAGAAGTGATCATGATGCAGATTTTTGAAGAAAAACATATAGTGTTAGTATTTGAGGGTCAACATTTAGTGGGCCAAAAGGTAAAGAAAAATGTTGGTATTTGTTGTTCAAGCACAAGACCTGGGAGTGGTAATTACTCCTTGGCTTTAATTTTTGTTTTTAAACTATTATTTCTTATAGGCCGTATCAGCATGGTGCAGATATGTTGGCAGCCATTTCCCAGGTGTTGAATGAATGCACCAAGCCAGATCAAGCTACTCCTGCAGCCTTGGTATTACAAGGTCTTCATGCACTCTGCCAAGCTGAGGTAGGCATTTTTGAAGTGTTCTGGATAATTTTGAAGAAAATATTTTACAAGGCAAAATATGTGCCCAATAGTTAGAAAGGTTATTAGAACTTAATGGCAGAGGACTGTTGTAGCAGGGAAATACCACACATAACCAAGGACATAAAAAGCAATGTTTTTATTGCTTCTGTCAGTCAGCTGGGACAGGGAAGTGTCACTTAAAGGATTATATTATTTTCATAATGAATAATTCTAAACCTTGTTTGTAAACCAGTTTTTTTTTTTTTTTGAGACAGAGTCTCACTTTATTGCCCAGGCTAGAGTGAGTGCCGTGACGTCAGCCTAGCTCACAGCAACCTCAATCTCCTGGGCTCAAGCAATCCTGCTGCATCAGCCTCCCAAGTAGCTGGGACTACAGGCATGTGCCACCATGCCCGGCTAATTTTTTCTATATATATTAGTTGGCCAATTAATTTCTTTCTATTTATAGTAGAAATGGGGTCTCGCTCTTGCTCAGGCTGGTCTGGAACTCCTGAGCTCAAATGATCCACCCACCTCGGCCTCCCAGAGAGCTAGGATTACAGGCTTGAGCCACCGCGCCCGGCCTGTAAACCAGTTTTTAATAAAAGCTTTGAGAGAAGAAAGAATTCTATACTTTTATCTCCAAAAGGTGACCACTGTTAGCATTTTGCAGAATTTCCTTTTCATCATTTTTCCCAGACATCAACTCATTTCTTAACTTTTTTTCCTTTAACAATAGTAATTTAGTCTTACTATTTCTATAATCCATTGTTTTTTCCACCCATCCTCTGCTGTTACTGTAAGGCTCTGTAGTCAGTTAATCTATGCTTATTAACTCTTAAGAAATGCCCTGAGTTTGGCACTGACTTTTCTCATTCCATTTTGGTAAGACTTCATCATTAACTATGGTTAGTACTGAAGATAGGAAAAATGCTGCCTGATGTGGTAGAAAACATCTTTGTTTTTAGGCATTTGTGGAACTGTACTTGATAGCATTTATTAGCTGTGTATCCTTTGACTAAACTCTCTGATCCTGTGGTTCTTCAAATGAGGATAAAATGAAATTACACACAAAAAAGACTTAGAATAATATCTGCTCACTTACATGCTCTCTGAATATTGAACTTTCTTTTGACAAATTGGTACCAAATTGGATGTATTCGGTGCCTTCAAGGAAGTTCTAAATAATTCTTTGATCTTTCCCCTGATACTCTCATAATATATGAGAGTGACTTGATTTCTTCTCCAAATAATATCCCATTCCTTCACTACTAAAGCTACTACTACTTCTTTGTATACTTAAACAAGATGATTTGGGGTTCTTGAATACTTAGCCCCAAATCCATTCCCCCAATCCAAACCACTGCCCACAAAGATAAATTTAAGCCTACTATTATACTGTACTGCCTAGCTTCTCACAGTCTTTTGTCCTCTAGAGTCATTGAGGCATCCATGCAGGTATTTTATTTAATAAAACCTATTTCTTATTTTGGTACCACAATGCTACTTCCTTTGCTTGATTAAAGGCATTTCTCTTTCCCATTGTGTTTTTCTCCTTGCCCTCTTCTTTTTAAACATTAATGACATCCAAATCCCCTGTAGTAGTTTTATCAAAACTCATTTTTAAGAAACTTCAACTGATAGGTTGCAAATGAAATAAGAATTCAGTAAGTTGTCTTTCCAACAATGGGAGCCAGCCACCTTAAATCCTTTTTATGACCAGTTGGGCATTAATAAATAATAAAGCAATATCACCAATCAGTTAACTTCATGTTGTTATAAGGAATGCTTATGTTCTTATTCCTTATTTTCCATTTGTCTTTCTTGTCTAGGAGGTAAATTACTGATGTTTACTATAGAGGCAAATAAGTGTTATATGTTTTCTTTATAGATATTACAAATATCCTGAGTTTTAGAATTTGTTTAAACTGTGTTACTGTTAATTTTGGTAATAAAAATGTTCTTTTTTTAATGTTTGGTAATGAATAACTTTATGTTCATCTAAAAAGGGAGAAATGATCTATTTCCCTTTGAGCCCTGATGGTAGTAATATATCCTTCTGTTTTGTTTAAGGCTTTCTGAGCTTTGTGTACGTGTGTTCATTATTTGTGAAGCAGATGTTATTGTGTCCTGTGATGTGTGTTAAAATTGTAAAATATACTCAAATCAGCAGCTCTTGTCAGGCTGCATTTAGTATAATAATTTTGGGCTAATCTTTCTTTTTTGGGGGGGAGACAGTGTGCTATCCACAGAAGTCAGCATGTGTTCTGTGAGCCATTTACTCTGGCTCTTCTAATTGACATCAGGTGTGAAGCATGATGTAGCCAAGGTTTCAAGAAGGAAAATATTCAGCATAGTTACAAATCCATTTCTCAGTGGCATTTAGTAGTGATTTGTCTATTCGTTACTCTTCAAATCATTGACTAACAAATATCAGGCATAGAGAAAGACAACCTAAATAAATGAAATAAAACAGATTAATAAGGATAAAAGAATTGAGTAACCCTATCTTTATGAAAATATCTCAGTTGGGAAACCATCCAAAATTGGATTTTGCAGGGCTTTCCCAACTTTGCCCTTGTTTAATAGTAGTGTTTTTTTACCTTAAGGTCGACAGTAAACTCTTTGGTTTTCAAAGTCATAATCATGAAAAAATACATTTGTACTTCCTTGGGTCAGATTTAGCTACAATTATTGTGTTTATTGTTGCTTAATCATTTATCCTGGCTACCAATGAAAGATGAAAAGGATTGATTCTATCTAAATGCCAACTCAGTCAGGGTAAAGATTGTGTTTCCTATATGGATTTTGTTGGTGCTGCTTTACTAAACAGAAAAACAGAGAGACAGTTCTAGGAATCATGGCTGACCTTAAAGATGAGTATGTAGTTTGGCAATTTGGAATTGGAAAAGAAAAATTTATCCTTTCCTTAACTCTATTGATATATTGATTTGGGACTTCACAAATTTCTTTTTAGGGCTGAAACTACTTTTAAAAAATTACAGCTAATATTTCTTGGATACTTGGTGCAAATATGGACATTTTGTAATATAGGGGTCGTAAAACTTCATTTTATAATAAAGACTTCATTTTATAGTGAAGAAACAAATGCTCTGGTTTTCAAAATGTCACATGGTTTGCAAAAGTAGACCTAGGATGCTCCCAGTCTAATGCTCTTTTGTTACTTTCCGGCTTCCTTCCTTTGAAAAATGTGGGTGTTGAAAGAAGCAGTTTTATTTATCTTTAGCCTAAGGGCTTGTCATTTTCAAAGGAAAATAATGAATATTCCTGCATTTTCTTTTCCTTTTCCATCCGGCATTTTCATCTCATCACTTTTGCTCCACCCCACTCCCATTTGTTTTGATTTTCTTACTTCTTTTTGACTTAATATAGAATAATGGCTCTGAGAAGCAATATTCTGTCTTTTTTAAAAAGCAGTTTTATTGAGATATAATTCACATACAATGCAATTCATCCACTTAATGTGTATGGTCCAGTGTTTTTAAGTATACTCATAGAGTTACACAGCCATCACCACAATCAATTTTAGAACATATTCATTATCTCCTTCCCAAACTCCATACCCTTTAGCTGTCACCCCCCAATTTCCCATATTCCACATTCCCCCTAGCCCTAGGCAACCACTTAATCCACTTTCTGTCCCTATGAATTTAGCTCTTCTAGCCATTTCATATAAATAGAATCATATGGTATGATATCTTTTGTGACTAGCTTGTCTTTCACTTAACATGTTTTTAGTGTTCATCCGTGTCATAGCATGGGTCAGTACTTCATTTCTTTTTATGGCTGAGTAATATTCTGTATAGCTATACCACATTTTATTTATCCACTTATCAACTGGTAGACATTTTCCATTAAGGATAAATGGATAAAGAAAATGTAGTGTGTGTGCATGTATACATGCACACACATACCCACACAATACTATTTAGCCTTAAAAAGGAGATCCTGACATTTGGGACAATGAGAATGAACCTAAAGGACATTATGCTAAATGAAATAAGCCAGACACAGAATGAAAAATATTGTATGATCTCGCTTCTATGTGGTTTCTAAAAATAAAAATAGAGCTCAACTACATAGAAATAGAGAATAAAACATTGATTACCATGGGCAGGGGAAGGGAAGAGGAGATGGAGAAACATAGGACAAAGGATACAAAATAGCATATATGTAGGATGAATAAGTTTATAGATCTAATATAAAACAGGACCAAAGTTAATAAAATTATATTACAGATTTCTTTTAAATTAGATTTTAGCTGTTCTTATCACAAAATTGTACCTATGTGATAAGATAGACATGTTAATTTGCTTCACTGTAGCAACCGTTTTATTGTCTATTTGTATCCCATACATCATGTTGTAAACCTCAGATATAAATAATAAAATTTATTTTAAATAGTTGATGGACATTTGGATTGTTTCTATTTTGTCTATTATGAATAATGCTGTTGTGAACATTGCATACAAGTTTTTATGTGGGCATAGATTTTCATTTTTGGAGGTAAATTTTTAGGAGTGGGATTGGTAGGTCATATGCTAATTTCATGTTAAACCATTTGAGGAACTGCCAGCCTGTTTTCTAAAGTGGCTGTGCCATTTTACATTGGTACCACCGGTGTACGAAGGTTCTGATTTCTCCACATCCTCACCTATACTTGTTATTAAATATTATGTGTTTTTTATTTTTAAACTATAGCTATCCTAGTGAGTGTGAAGTGGTATCTCATTGGTTTTTATTTGCATTTTCATGATCACTAATGATATTGAGCATCTTTTTCCTGTTATTTTTGGCCACTTATATTACCTTTTTGGAGAAATGGCTATTGAGAGCCTTTGAATATTCTCTTCTTTATTGTTTTTAACTCCCCTGGTTAGCTAAGGTACATTTCCTTATTGTAGTCATGATAAGTAAAATGATTCTGTCCTGATGCTTCTAAGTAAGGGATACTGGGGAAGCATAGGCTTGATTCCTGGATCTTGCACTACAGAGAGTGTATCTAACCATGGAAAGATAAGATGAACACACATATTATGTTCTTTTTTGCTACTTTGTTCACATATAACTTTTCTTTGTTTTTATATGAAATTAGCAGAATGCGTTCAGCTGGAAAACTATTAGAGATGTTTTAATAATACTTATAGTAGTAGTAAGCATCATTATATTTATTATCTCATTTAATTATTATAATAAAAAAACCCATATGTGATAGGTACTATTTTCTTCTGAGAGGTTGACAGAAGTTGGATAATTGCCCCAGATCATATAGCTAAAATGTAGAAGAGCCAGGATTTAAACACAGGTCTGTCTGAATTCAAAGCTTATGTCTTAGTCACTATGTTTTTTTTGAAAAAAAACCCAGCTTTATTGAGATATATTTCACTTACTATTGTTAAATTTCATTGTTGGTTATGTTTGTGTTCAATTGACCATGTCATGGTGTGTTATTGTTGGATAAATCTTTATGTGAACATGATATTTGGACTTTTTTCCTTTCTCTATTAGGTAATGCCTTACAATTAACTTTATTTAGGCTCTGACTAAAGATCTGAATGAAAAGATATTTTGAGCTAAAATATATTAAATTTTAGTGTTTTCTGATTATATATTGCATATTATATTTTAAATATGTGTTGAAGTGTTTTTATCCCACTTACAAGGATGTTAGGTTTTTATAGCATCACTTATTTTGTATAATAGAAAAAAGTAGTATCCTTCATTAGCCTCTTAAAAAACCATTTTCATTTTTCCATAGCCCTTCTCATTGTATTTTCTATATACATGTATACTTTACAAAATTTTCATCTTCTCTATTTATTTTGCGTTTTGCTAAAAAGATTTTTGATGTTGCTATAATACATATTTTAATGGCTTAATTACTTTCCATCGAGTGAACAATTTTGTAATTAATCAAATTTATCATTGATTAGATTTTTAAATTGCTTCCCATTTTTCTTTATAACTGTCAAAGAAATACATATGTAAAGTTTTTCCTTTCTTTTGGATTATTTTCTTAGACTATTTTGGAATTTTAAAGATATTTGTATGATCTCATTAAATATTTACTTTATTTATTAGTAACTTTCCATGTTTACCTGAGCATGAGGGATGGAATGTAGCCATTTGTATCCAAGTTTCTGGCAATATTATTTGTTACTAGAGAGAATAGTTCAATTGTGTCATCACTACAATGATTGATTACAGGGCATTATTTCTTCTTGTTATGACCATTCTGCTTGTTATTGTGAGCCAGAATCCTTTTTGTCCAAACATTACAGACTATCCTAAAGGAAAGGTCTAAGTTGAATATTTTTTCCTCACAGTGAATTTGCCCTATGTAGATTTGAGTTTTGGGCTTTGGAGAATGATGAATACAAGAGGGTATATGTGTGTGTGTGAGAATTTATCCATTATAAACATTTAAGTAAAAGTTGTAAAAAATTAAATATGTTCTTGATTAGTTTTGTTTTTAAGTCATGTGTGTATTGTTATGAGTGTTTTAAAAGATGTTTTTGAAACTCATCATCTAGGACTCCTATTTAAATTCATGCTCTAGCTTTAAAAAAAAGTTTTTTTCTTTTTTTATTTGACATTTTTAAAAATGAGAGTGTTATTATTTTGCCCTAGAGGTAGGTGGGTTTATATTTGTAAGTATACAAGGGATCCTGTTTATATCATAATCTCATAAAGGTTGTTGCTTGTTCCAGAAGATGTTCAAATAGAAGGTTGGTGGCTTTTCAGAAGAGTTCTGCCAGTTGTCATGTATTCATTCTCTGATAAGCAGAGATGGTGAGGAGAGTACAGCTCCCCCTTCGAACCCTGTCTACTGCAATAGCAAACAGGAGGCAAAGATTCCTTAGGTAGAATGAACAAAGTATTAACCTTAAAATAAAATATTGGAAACTCGAGCCTGGCCGTGCAAGTCTCTCTGGTTATAAAAGTTTATGAGACATTTTCAGCCTTCTAGGAGCTCACAGTCTAGTAGGGAAAAGCATTGTGTTAAGTACACTAACTGTATTTAAAATTCAGAAATAGTTCAGAGGAGAGATATAAGACACGTCACAGAATACTTCTTCAGATCTGAGGCAGCAACCTCAGGTGGCAAAGGGAAAGAAGATTTGAGACTAGAGCAGATAGGCTCAGTGGCTCACCTCTACCTTTCTTTCTTCTTTCTCTCTTTATGTAAACTGTGGTATTGAGATATAGTTCCCATATTATACTGTTCACCCTTCTGTAGTGCATAATTCAATGGCTTTTAGAATACTCAGAGTTGTAAAAATACTATAATCAATTTCAGAACCTTTCCATTATCTCAAAAAAAAAAAAAAAAAAAAAAAAAAACCAACCAAAAAAACCCTATACCTCTTAAGCATCACATCCCAATCCTCCCATACCTACCAGCCCTAGAGAACCATTAATCTACTTTATGTCTTTATAGAGTTGCCTGTCCTGGGTATTTTGTATAAATGGAATCATACAATATGTGGCCTTTTGTGATTGGCTTTTCAATTAGCAAAATGTTTTCAAGGTTCATTCATGTTGTAGTATGTGTCGATAGTAAATTTCTTTTTATGGTTGAGTAATATTGCATTGTATGGCTATATCAAATTTTATTTATCCATTCATCAGTTGATGAACATTTGGGTTGTATCCATTTTTTTGTTTATTATAAATAATGGCGGACTGAGCATTCATGTACACGCTTTTATGTAGGCATATGTTTCATTTTTCTTGGCTAATATCTAAGAGTGGAATTGCTGGGTCATATGATAACTCTGTTTAACCATTTGAGGAACTGCCAGACTGTTTTCCAAAGCAGCTGTTTTACTGTTTTACATTCCCACTGACATGTACACTTATCTTCTATTCTCCCCAGATAATGCAGATACTCCTAGGAAGGCATTACCATTGAAGCATTATTAGTTATTACCTTCATTCTTACTCAAAACTAAAGTGTAGATGATGTGAATATCAATTAAAAATAAGAATATAATAGTTCATATTCTGTCATATAGATGCATTGCCAGGAAAGTAGCGGTTCCCTGGCCAGTTGTTTCTTTCTGACTTTTTTCTAGGGTATTGTTGATTTGCCATTCAAAATGATTTCATCGTCTACCCATGGTCAATTGCCAGCCCTTGTCTTAATAGGTGTCATCTTTTTCATCTTATTTAAAAAATATATATATTGTGTATTGTGTACATATTGGATCAAATAAAATATATCCAAAATAATTTCACATCTTTTTACTTTTTTTAGAAGTGATTACTAGAAAATTTAAAAGTATACATGTGGCTCACATTATATTTCCTTGATCTCTATCTTGATTGGGGTGGTGATTATATGTGTATGTTTGTCAGATTTCATCAAATTGTACAATTACGATCTGGTCTTTTTGCATTATGTTATTTTACCTCCATGAAAAAATTATAAAAGCTACTTTTTTTCATTCCAGTTACTATAGTTGGCATTTGATGTCCATTATGTCCATATTAAAGTTTGTAATAATCTTGTAATGTAGGTGATTTACTGATCATTAAATAACACATCCAAATTAGCATGAAATAAGTGGTAACATGGAGATTTGGATGCCCTTTTGTTTGACAATAATTCTTGTGCTTTTCCTACTCTATCACGTTGGTTTACTAATTGTGCTAAAAGTATGAGTGTATTTTGGGAAGCATTTAAGTTTTACTTCTTTAACCATTGATTGATTTCCCAACCTGTGCTTGGAGTGGCAGTGAGTGAGTCATAGTATTTCTGAAAGAGAATTCTGTAACTGCATAGTAATCAAGTAACATTGCTTACTGGTGTTTCAAGGAGGAAAAAGAACTTCCAGTCTGAACAAATTGCTCAGGGTTTGAGAAGAAGCAGCTTATGGTTGTGTGCAGAAATGAAAATCAATACATTCTTTTGAAAAAGAGGGCTCATTTACTTTTAACATTTTCTCAAAGTCTTGAGATGGGAATGTGAGGCTGTGCTAGCCCTGTGTTTTCTTAATCAGCTGTGAGTCTGTTGTAGCAAAAATTAATAGGCATTGCAGGATCATGAAGAAAAGCTCTTTCATCTTGCCCAGCTCCAAGAGGGTGTTATATTTTCAAAGCCTAGTATTGTACGATAGAGCAATAGATAAGGGGACGGGGTGGCCTTTCCTGGGGATTCTTGACCGCTGGAAGAGTTCATTTCAGGCCATTTGTCACAGCAGTAATTTCCCCGGAAATACCCCGTGCCAAGGTTATGTTTTGGCTATTCTATCCCTTTTTATTTATTTACTTTCTGAAATCATGGTGGAAGATAGTTGTCCCTGCCCTCTCCCATCATCCTAACTCTTTGTCTAGGGACTCCTTCAGAGCACCATGGGGTGGGAACTATTTTCAATGGGACTCAGCAGGTTTGGAAGGTTTTAGGGAGTTAGTGTGTTATATAAATGGCCAATAGAAATGCTGCATTTTGTTTAAGCATTTTTTTTAGCGTGATAAATATAATTTAATATGGAAATGTGATCCATTGTCTGATGGCAGGTTTTCTCAGCTGTGTACAGTAAGGCTTCTGTCGCCTACTGTGGATTCAGTATTTATTACACTCTGGAACCTCTTTTGTTGTTCTAAGGTTTTGTTTGTGGGGACTTTTAAAGGTGAATTGCCTGTCTAACCTTGCAGAAGAGTTGATTAAGTTTAATTTGCTATGCATTAGAGAATGAATTTGCTGGTCTTTTTGAACTGAGCTCTATGTTATTTGTAGTTAGAGCATGTTTTTTGATGCCTTTAGTTTTTCCTAGGCATGGAAACTCTTTTTGTACATTTGTTGAGTCTGTTTCCATGCTGAGTTTTTATATACTACACAATGACTCTGTGCAGTCAAAAGTTGTAGTTAGGCCTTATTTTTAACTTTAAAAGGACAGCAGGAACTTACCTTTTATTAACATTTACTTTGTCACGCGGCAAGTAGATTTTTAAATGTGGTTTTTCATTTTTGAAGTAAAATTTTAACTTATGTTTGTATAATGGAATGCCATTCAGTACACACAAGCCATGTGTGAAATGTGTGGGGAAACAAAATAAGGTTTTGTTTTTTTTTAAAATAGAAAAGAATTTATAATAGCTTCCTATTATTCTTTGATTGATTGTTTTATTTTTTTACAAAATAGTATTTGGAGATCATTGAAAGTTGAGTGCTATATCAAAACTCATAATAAGAAAATTTAAAATTGAGGTCTTAAAATTTTATCACCTCCTATTTTTGCTTGTATCCTTCAGTCCTCTTTATCATTCCTAGACTTCTTATTATCTTTTAAGATGCTTTACTCTGAAAAATTTACCATCTTCACTTACTACATTTAGGATCTCCCTCAGTCCCCTGTACTTTAATGCTTTTTCTTTTGCTTATTTTGTGTTTAAAGGATTTTTGTATGAAAGTTTTCTCCCTTAAATCAGAATCATGGTTCCTGAGGACTATTAGCCGACGTGAGTAGTCTGTGACCGAACATGTCCAGCCGTGAGTTTCCGGCTCTCAGTCACAAACCGAGGGCATTCTTTAAAAGATCAAACGAATTGGACACTGGGAGGGTTTTAATGATGCCAGTTAACATCAGAGGAGCTGGGCTCAGTGGTCGCAAATTGTACTCATCTGAATAAATGCCACTGAGCTGGAAATAATGACACGACTAAAATGATGCTAATTGTGTGCCATTCTACCATTCCAGTGAATAAAATATATTGGTTTAAGCTTATACAACGGGTAGGTTTTTCTTTGGGGGGTAAAAGGGGACAAGGAGTGTAGAGAGGGAATCATTGGAGGAGGGCAGCAGACTAAATGACATTAATGTTTTGAAAGAGTTTTGAATTTTGAGATCTGATTGAAAGTATTATTTTGGTACCTTTCAAGAAATTTAACATGTCTATTTTAAAAAACATTTTATTCAGCATACTCTCAAATCACCTAGAATTAAACGTTTATAAAAATTTGTGTTATTATCTGTGATGCTTAAACTCATTTACGTGCTGTATAAACAAACATGTCCATAAGGAGTATCTCACCTTCTCCTTGCCAAGATAAAATATAGCCAAGAGATTCATTTCTAGAAACACTAGTGATTCCAGATTAGACATGACCTTGATTAGATGAATAAAATCACATACATTGCAGTTGTTAGTGAATGGAAATTAACTTGCTTAAGAGATATTTGGAATTAAAACAGTTAAGACTTTGCTAGGTCTTTTCATAGGTGCATAATTTCTCCCAGTGCCTCACTAGCATGCATGTAAACCCAGAAATAGTATTTACAGAAAGTGATACATGCATTTTCTTTTAAAAGTTGTTTATTTTTAAGTTTGAGAGACTTTATAGTTGAACAGAAAAAGATTTCTTAGAGTTCGTGGACTGTACTATTACTTGGATGTCATTCTAAAGCCTTTTTCATGTTTTGAGTATACATTAATTATCTTTTGTGATTTAGATGACTTCATACCATATAAGCCTTGTTTTCTGTTTTTTTCAAGCTTTATTAAAAGCTGGGCTTATTTCTTCTCACAATAGCATGGTGGAATGTATTATGCCTTACATTCTAAATTCAGCAGTAATGAGTAAGATATTCTCTGGGGGCCCATTCTGTTTGCTTCAGAGCCATGGCACATTGCCTCTACTTATGTAAATTGTCATTTGAGCAATTTACTTGCCTAAACAATTGACAAGGTCATATGACTTTGATCTGAAATGGTAGAATTGCAGGTCAAACAAAATGATGTCATTGACCCTGTTTCATTTATGTTACCCTTGTAACTTCAATCAGAGTGTATTTCCTTCTATTTTACTTGTTTGGCTAGGCTACTCTGTCCATGTTATGAACTTAATAGAAAAATGAATGGCAGTGACTTCCAGTGTGTAGAGTAGGGTCTTCAAAAGTTTGTGGATATTTTAGGCTACTTAAATTAGAATCTCTAGAGATGAAACCTCGATGTTCTGTTTTTTAATGAGTTCCCCAACGACTTTGATGTGTAGTGAAGTTTGGGACCATTGTCAAGGGCAGCAGTCTCTAAAGTGGTTTGTGTGTAAGCCTACCCATGGGGTATGGGGTGAAAATATTAGAATATTTCTTATATATCTTTAATCTTAGAAAGAGAGAGAAAATTAAGCTTTACTAATTCAATATATGGATTGGTGGTTTCCTTACTAGCACTTGCATCAGAGGATCATGTGTCACCTACGGTAGCCAGGTATCCAAAGGAAGAGTGGGGGTCCCACAATAAAGACTGGTTGCAGCACCATCTCTGTGTTAAAATATTGCAATCCTGGTAGTTTATGCATATTAGTTAAATGAATTTAATGTGTGTATTTGTGTGTGTATACACATATATATTTTCATCACTTTATTAGCCATGCTGATAGTTGTAAGGTTTATCTATATATAGCACTGTTAACCTTGACTTTATGGAATTCCGTTATTCCTTTATGTTATACTTAAACATAACTGTACACAAATTACTTATATATTTTTTGAGCTATGTAATAACTTTTTTCTGACAACAGTGTCTTTAAAAATAACTCAGCTTTATTGAGATATAATTTTCATATTATAAAGTTTACTGTACAGTAAAATGTATAATTCAGTGTTTTATAATATATTCATAAAGTTGTGCATTGATCACTACGATTAAACTCTAGAATGTTTTCATCATTCTAGACTGAATAATGGTCCCCAAATATATCCAGGTCCTAATCTCAGGAACCTGTAAATATTACCCTATATGGCGAAGGAGGCTTTCAAGATGTGATTAGATTAAGGCTTTTAAGGCAGGGCAGTTACCCTGGATTATCTGGGTCGTGCCCCAGTTCCTTGAGAAGTTAAACATATAGTTATACTATATGACCCAGAAATCCCATTCCTAAGGATATACACCAGAGAAATGAAAATATATGTCCACACAAAAATCTGTACACAAATATTCGTAGCAGTATTATTCATAATAGCCCAACAGTAGAAACAATCCAGATGTTCACTAGCCAACTGATAGTTAGTGTTTGTATTTATTTGTTAATGTTTATTCCTTCAACTAAAATTTATGCCTACTGTGCATAAGGCATTGTTAGGTGTTAGAGATACAATAATATAAAGGGCAGATATTTTCTAGTTGTTAATTTGATAATGAAGTTAATGTGGAGAGTTTATTGACTGATTTCTGTTCTTTTTTTGTGAAATTTTCTTACCCCTTCTCTTTGCCTCATGGCATCTTTCTACATTCGAGCATCATAACTTACCATAAATGTTCATTTTTGTTTCTGTGTTCCTGTGAGCTACTTGGGGGGCATAATCCCTTTTAATCATCTCTTGCCCTAGCCCTTAACAGAGGGCTTAACTTATTAGGAGACTTCAGTGCCTGCTTGTTTATGAGATATTTTGAATTGTCCAGAGAAGTTCTGATTTCACATTTTTTGTCCTATTGTCTCAATCAATTTCTACTTTTTAGACTCTGCATATTTAAAATATTTTTATTACATAGCACATGTTGCTCAAAAATCAGAAAATATGGATTAGCAGAATTACAGACAAAAAACATTGCCCATGATATCATTATCCAGAGATAACTCTGATAATAATTTGTCATATATAATTTCATACCATTTTCTGTACATGTATATTTTTATATATATTTTATATATAGGTATTTTAAAAATATAGATTTTTAAATATACAGATATTTTAAAAAAATGAGCTTATACTGAACATATAGTATAACCTGATTTCTTTCTTCTTAATATATTATTTGCATCTTTTCCTGGCGCGCGCGCTCGCGCTCTTTCTCTCTCTCTCTCTCTCTGTCTCTCTCTCTCTCTCTCTCTCTCTCTATATATATATATATATATATATATTTAGTGGATACATGGTATGTCATTGTACATTGCATGTATTGTCCTTTTACCAGTCCTTATTGATAATTTGTAGGATTGTTTCCAGTTTTTCCCTAGTATGTACAGTGCTGCAGTGATCATCCTCAGAGCAAAACCTTAGCACATTTCTCTTACTGTTTTCTTATGATAAATTTTTAGAAATGGAGTTGCCGGTCCAAGGGTGTATAATTACCATCTACAAAGATTTTTCCCATTTGAACTCCTAGCTGTAGGAAAACTGCTTTCCCTATACTCTCCTATATCCTATATGTATGTAGGATATACGTTTTTCATATGTCATGATATTTGTCTTGAAAAACATGGTTGACCATTGTAACAGAATTCCTGGTATTTCAGTTATGTTCTAAATGTGAGCCCTGTGAAAATGCTAACATAAGTAGGCATTATTGATGATTTGGTTATAATCACCTGAGGATAAACTATATTAAGCAGTGAAATAAGTGAGAAATACAAGGAAATTGCACTTTCGTTATTACTTTTTGCAATAGAAATTTACATTTATTTATAGTATGGGGATAGGGAATTATGATAAGGAGTCCTCAGACCCCTTACACACTCAAGTAAACACTTCTGGGCATCCTGCAGGGATTCCAGGCTAGAACGTGTCTGTCAGTCATCGTATTGGCGTGCTCTCCCTCAGCCACTTATGCCCTGTCTGTTCACCTGTTGCTGTTCTCAGGATTCTGAGGCTTGAAACCCAGAAGTCACTGCAGAGAAATGCATACTCCTTATTCCTATGTGAAGTTTCTCTGCCCAATTTTGCCTCTTTCCTTTCCTGCAGGTTAGGCTGCACAGAGTCAAAGGAAACTTCCAATTACTTCTAGTAAACTTCCTTTATTTCTCTTTCTTAAAGCCAGAGCCAAACTAGATGGAAGCAGCCAGCTCCCTGGTGCTCTTCTTTCTCTTTTGCTGGACTTCGTTAGCTTCAGCCCCAGACTGTTTTAGTACCCAGAAGTGCACTGTGTAAGAGTGAGGATTAAAGAGAGTGAAGGAGAAATGAGAGCTTTTAAAATCCCTTCACTTCTTTCACTTGGCCTGGGAGCCTTCTCCAAACAATATTGTTGGAATTTTAAGGCAAGTACAGCTGGCACTATTAGATGAATCAGATGCCAGATGAATACCCTAGGTTATCAAGGCTCAGCCGATTCTAGAAAGGTGTTGATTAATGTAGGAAGTAGAGTGATGGCCATGGAAGTTGAATTTTGATGGCATACAACCAGCCTAGTGCTGAAAATGGGTGGTAGACCAATGTCTGGTTCATCTTTGGAAAATTACCTAAGTTAAAGAATTAAAAACAGAATGTAATCTTAATACTGATGCCAAGAGCAAACATTTCAACACTTACAGATTGCCAAGTACTATGCTAAGCCTTTTTACAAGAATCTTCACAGTAACCTTGTAAGATTGATATTAATATTACCTTTCATTTTGCAGATGAGGAAACAGAAGGTCTCACAGCTACTTAGTGGCACTTTCAAGGTTCTTGATTTCTCTGATGCCAAAACATCTGTTCCCTTGGTGTCAAGTAGGACTATACTAAATCTAAACTTTTTTGGTAAAGAGCTTTGAGTTAAAATTTATATATAATATAATTCACATGTTTAAAGTATATAATTCAATGGTTTTTATTATATTCATTGATCACCACAGTCAAATTTGGGATATTTTTGTCATCTCCCCCCAAAAGAGAAACTCTGCACTCCTTAGCTATCATCCCCAATGCCTTCATCTGCCCCCTGCCCCAGCCCTACACAGTCAATAATCTACTTTTTGTCTCTACAGATTTGCCTGTTTGGGATATTTTATATAAATGGGGTCATATAATGTGTGATGTTTTGTGGCTGGCTCCTTTCACATAGGTTCTTCTTTCAAGGTTCATCCATGTTGTAGTGTGTTAAATCTAAATTATTATAATGCTAGTGTCTATTATTTTATTTGAGACCCTGCATGGAGCTCTTCGGTCTACCTGCTCAGAATTTTTTTAAGCTTTGTGCAGTATTATTCTCCTGGTGTGTGTTTATGGATTGTGTAGTTACTACCACCTAAACATTTAGTTGGTATAACAAGAATAATTAATTCCTGGCTTATGCTTTGGGGAAAAGAAGGGTAATAATCATGCCTGGCAATAAGAGTGTATAAAATATCCTTAGAATCATATTAGGTTTCCTATGTATGGTAGAAGAGGTTCGGCTCTATTTTATAAAATAAGAACAGCTATAGTAAACATCTAAGTTCTCTATAAAACAAAACAAGTGAGTGGATAGAAAAAACATAAATGTCAGCTCTTATGAAAGATTGATCAATTCGCTAAATGTCATTTTTAAAATATAATTTCAGATGTCACATGAAAATAAGCTTTATGTAAATTATAGGGAAGTGAGCCAAATCAAATTAATTTTAATTTAGAACAATGATTAAGGATTAAATTCATAAAATGAGTCTATATATTTTTTTAAAGTAGGACTCAAGTATTCTGTCTATATGGTGGGAAAGTCAGAAACTGTGCAGTTTAGGGGCCAAGGGAAAACTTCCCCTTTACCCACTGAAAGGTTCACTGAAAATCACTGACAAAAAAGGCAGATTAATAGGAGAAAAGGCATACAAATTTATTTGATCATGGTTTTACATGACACAGGAACCTTCAGAATGAAGACCCAGAGATACAGGGAAGCTGTCCATTTTTATGCTTGATAGCCATGTAGAATAGAGCAGAGAAAAAGATTGTGATCTAATGCTAACAGACTGAGTAGGGAAACTCAGCAAGGCCTATCTGGTTAGATTCTTTTGGCCTGTCTGTGTAGCGTTACTTCCTGCTGGGTAAGGGGCGGGACCCTCTCTGGAATGGGGTCTTATGATTTACAATCAACAGGGTAGGTCAGATAATTTCTTTATGGCCAGTTTTTACTCAGAAACAGCAGTGGGGGAAAAGTTAGAGTAATATTTTTTAGGTTTTATGGGTGGCTTTGGGGAAAAGGGGTTCTGATTTGTATGACCTACCTTAGGGAAGAGGGATTTTAATTTCTATGGTTAGCCTCTGGGGAGAATGAAGGGCCAGAGACAGGAGGGTGGGCAAAGATCAGAGAGAGGTGCTTCTCAGGCTTTCATTTTCGGGTATTGTTTTCTGAGACCCTATAGGAAGAAGAAAAGAAGATTAAAAATCAACTATAAACTACAGGGATGACCACTGTGTATATGTAATGAAAAAGAGATCATACTATGCACATTCTGTTTTTATATGCACAATCTATTTTTTCAGCCAGAAGTTTATGAGTGCACCATGTCATGTTGCTAATCCATTTCTGACATCTAATTGAATGAACACGTGGCCTTAATGAATTTTCTGTTTTGGGATACTTAAGTTGCTTTCTCTTATTATGAGTTTTTTTGTAAATCACAACATGATAAATGTTTTTGTATCTTAATCTTTGCAAAGGCCTTTATTATTTGGCAGATTTGCATTTCTAATGCAAATTGACAATGAGATTTGCAAAATAGTTGAGGAAAAACAAGCATTATCTTCTTATACTCTTAATTTTATAATAAGCAGTTTAAACAGAAAGTGGTTTATTTTTAATTTGGGTGGAAAAATAAAAAGATTTTATTAATGGCAAAACCAATAGACTTTTATCATACTTCCTTCACTTTTCTTGAGTGAAAACAGTCATGAAAAGCTTTCCTTATAAAATCTTATTCTTCTCCTGAACTCTAGGACCCTCTACTTGGTTCTTCTACTTTGCTAACATTTCTCCTTGGTGTTCTTTGTTTCCTCATATTTTTAATGTTTTTTTCCCACAGGAGATGGACTCTTTTGGAAATTAACAATCTATCCTCTCCTCTCTCCAAGCAGTTGCAGTGTACTTTCTTGAAACATGTTTTTCAACCATTGCTATAGTAGAGATACTTTTCTGGGATATTCTAATATAATTAATCAATTGCAATATAGACTTCTGAGAATAATTTAACCAACATCAATAGCTCACACTTGTGGAGTTTTTACATATAATTTTAATTTTGAACTCTTTTTTTTTTTTTTTTTTTTTGAGACAGAGTTTCACTTTATTGCCCAGGCTAGAGTGAGTGCCGTGGCGTCAGCCTAGCTCACAGCAACCTCAAACTCCTGGGCTCAAGCAATCCTGCTGCCTCAGCCTCCCAAGTAGCTGGGACTACAGGCATGTGCCACCATGCCCGGCTAATTTTTTCTATATATATTTTAGTTGGCCAATTAATTTCTTTCTATTTATAGTAGAGATGGGGTCTCGCTCTTGCTCAGGCTGGTCTGGAACTCCTGAGCTCAAATGATCTGCCCACCTCGGCCTCCCAGAGAGCTAGGATTACAGGCTTGAGCCACCGCGCCGGCCAATTTTGAACTCTTTAGTGTTTGCTTAGGAGGGCTTTGGATTTGTCGTGCTCTCAAGAGACTTGGGTCCAAAGAGTTAGCATCTGTAATTTGCAGCAAACAATTCTTTAAAGCCATCCATGGTCTACAAACTGGAGTACATAGAGAATGTGAAGACTTTCTAAGGGACAGTCATGTTCATTTTAAGTAAATCCATTTCCAGGTCTTCAACTTCACTGTCTTTTCTTCACTAACATTTATCTGCCTGAGGTTGTACTGTTTCTCCTTTCCTAACTCTTTTTTCATGATTACCTCTTTTCTACTCTCTAAAAGAAAGCCATATCTTATAAATCTTGCTTGGTTCGTTGCTTTAAAGTATAAAAACTCTAGGGCATGAAACAAGGGATAATTCAAAATATTGATTTTGGGGAAGCATATTTTAGTCAAGTCACCATCTCTCTCTTCTACTTGAACCATGCCATTTCTGTTCTTTTTTATGTTTAATGATTACTTACCAATATTTGTAATATTTATGTTTTAATTAATCATATTAGTAATAAACATACCAATGATACAACTCAGATTTTAAGAAACTCTTATAGTCTTAAAAGGTCATAAGAAATAAAAATAATTTTAATATACGTATCTTTGTTGTAGAGGCATAAGAGAGGTGACCAATAGCAGACTTTCAACCACGAAATATATTATACTAGAATAAAATTCTGAGGAGGAACTGGAATAGAAATATAATTTTGAGAGGAAAAAGGATTATATAAAATTTTTAACAGTTAAGACATTTTTCACATATTTTATAAAATGGATGGTAGACATACAATTGCTATGGTATTTTATTCAATTTTATAAGCTCAATTGAATGTTGTACTGGCTTTGTTTTATTATAAAATGGCAATATTTACCATATGTTAGAAAATATCTGTTACAACCTTTAAACTTATGATTTTAGATGCCAACTTACATAATTTTTCAGAACTCTTTTAGGAATTGAGTGAAGAAAAAGTTATTTAAAGACTCTTGCCTTAAATTATGCCTTAAACATAACTTTCTTTCATTATATAAGATAAATTGATATAATTTAAATTAGTATAATTGGACATTAAAAAGGCATAACAGAGTATCTGGTACATAATTGCTCTTCAATATTATTTCCTCCAGGAACTCCTTTCTGATCCCTGCTCTCTTCCTTACCCAGGTAATTTTCCCCAACTTCTGGTATTTCTCTTAACACAGATTTTGTAATGCATACTTATATATCAGTCTTTACTACCTGATGGTGAGTTCCCTGAAGGTAAAAGATGCATTTTAGCACTCCTTTTTTGTTGTTGTTTTTTCCTCCATGGGCCCAGCTTAGTACCTGGTACATAAGCAGTTGCTCAGTTTACATGTCATGAACTGCAGGGAAAAAAATAGATAATTCTGAGTCCTGTGAAAGTATCAGATATCCTTAAGTAGTATTACTTCTCAGGGTTTGTTTAGTCTGACTCCAGTGGAAACTTTTCCATTAAATAGTCTTTATGAATTTCGGAAGTTACCACCTTCAAATAATGTCAAAATCCATGGAAGAGGTTTTTTTTTGGTATTATTATTTAGTTGTGCTTATATATTTTTTTAAATCTAGTCTCTTTAGCTTTAAAGAAAAGGATCAGGAAATATGAAGTCTCTGTTTCCAAAACCAAATGTCAGGATAAATGCTCTGACATTATCTTTATGCCTGCTTTAAGTGCAAGAGCAGCATGGAAGGTTAAAATATTTTTAACCCTAACAATATTTGTACCTCTATAATATGATGAAATAAAAAAAAAAAAAAACAA